>PVLD010002577.1:0-162126 GCA_004027595.1 Dinomys branickii | reverse complement strand
GCAGAGCTGGGCTTTTCCTGTGGGGGTCAGGCTAGTGACTTTCTGGCTTTTTGAAGGTGGTTGTTACCTATTTATCAATTTCTGACATTTACACCCAGGGGGTATGTGGCTGCACCTGTTTAGCCCCCTTTGTTTTGCGGTCTGGCCCACAGGTGTCTTATCTTTTGTGTTGGCTCCTTCCAGGGCGCAGCCCTGTCTGACTGCCTATAATATTTTTATCTAACTCAGCTGCCTATAACAAAAGGCTTGACTAAGGATCACATGAATTGTTTGATTCTGAATTTTCCTTGTTTCTAAAATTATTGGTACTGAAGGCCTTAATATTAAAAAAATAATAAAAAATTGACGCTGTAGCCAGAAAGGGATGTAATACTGTAACACTGAGAGCCCTTGTTTTTTCCCCTTGATGTGTGTTGACAGAGGTCAGAAAGACTAGTGGGGTTCTGTTCACTACATATGGTGAACAGAGCCCCACTGTTCTGTAGTGAACAGAAGCAGGTGGGGACTGGGCTGGGTCCTGGGCCTTTCTTCCTCCTGCTTCCCCTCACTCCCCTCTCTCTCCTTCCCCCTCCATTCCACCAAGTGGATCCCATTTCCTATCATCTCTCTTTTTTTCTTTTGCTCTTTAAGTTATTCTCATAGAAGAAAAAACATGTGAGATTTAACTTTCTTCATCTAATTTATTTCCAAGGATGGAAGGCCTTGTGAATTTTACTTTTTTTTTTTAATTTTGAGACATACTCTCATTAAGTTGCCCAAACTGGTTCCAAACTTTCCATCTACCTGCTTCAGACTCCTAGAATCCTGGGATTACAGGTGGTCATGGTGGCACATGCCTAGAATCCCAGCACTCAGGAGGCTGAGGCAGGAGAATTGATGCCAGTTTAAGGCCAGTCTGGGTGACAAAGGGAGTTCATTTACAGCCTGGACTGCATAGTGAAACCCTGTCTCAAAAAAGACCAGAAAAATTGTATATTGAGACAGGATCTGGCTAAATTGACCATGTTGGCCTTGAATTTATGACCCTCCTGCCTTAGCCTCCTGAGTCGCTGGGATTACAGGTGGAAACTGCCTTCCCCACCTGACCCAAACCCTTGAGCATCAAAGAGTGTACTGTGGTTAATTCTGCAGAGAAAGGAGCCCTTAACTGGGATTGTCCTGGAGAAATTTCTAGAAATAGCCGGGTTGGGTGCCCTCGGGGAGGGAGAGGAGACTGAGTTTTCTTCGGAGCACATTGAGTTCGCCGGGATGGGTGCCCCTATGTGTATGCTCGCACCTGAGCACTGCCTCACTGTCCACCTCACACATGAGGCCAGTGTGGCTGTCACCGACCCCCACATGTGGTCCTTCCACCTCCTTCACTGAGAGAATACAAGTCAGTTGGAAAGGCAACAGGATCCACTCCAGTTAAGGTAGATTCTTTGTCTTGAGGTTGCTTTTGCACTGAAAGGAGGCCAGGGGACACTCAGGGGTGGTAAGTAATGTTTTCCTTAGAGCGATTTGCGAGTGTTGTGCTCTTTCCCCTTGTACAAAAGACAGAGCTGAGAAAACTATGTAAGACATCTGGGAAAGATTCTCATTCTTAGGATGCTGCTGGATGGTTAGAGGTGAACTGTAGCAGAACAGAACACTGAGGTTTGTAATTCACCCTCTACTCTGCCTGGTGCCACCCCTCAGGGCCCAGGCACGGTACATCGGTACATCAGTGATTTAGCTCCCCTGAAAGTGCCTGGCCAAGTATCACCCCAGGCCTCAGTGTCTTCACATAAAAAGATGAATGAAAACTAAGTGATCTCTAGAAGCCCCTCCAGCTCCAAAATTATCCTTTTAGCAGATGGTTTCCTGGGGAAGAGGAGATCTTTGTCCCTCTGGATATTTCACTGTGTCCAAAGTTAAGTTTTTTGCTGGGCATGGTGGCACACACCTGTAATCCCAGCACTTGGGAGGCTGAGGCAGGAGGATTGTTGTGAGTTCCAGGCCAGCCTGGGATGTATAGTGAGCTCAAGGCCAGGATGAACTGCAGAGTGAGACCCTGTCTTAAAAAAGAAAGAAAAGAAAAGGGGGAGGGTGGAGTCCGTGAGCAGGTGAGCTGTCAGTCTGCCTTGAATCGCGCGCCTGCTCAGTCAGGCCTGCTACAGACTGCCCTGAGTTTTTCTTTATCATATTTCAGCAATCTGATCACCACTGTTCCAATTTCTCTGAACTCCCAAGAGTATTTCACATAAGCCCGAGGACAAACGGATGCCAGTGCTACCTCCATGACAAGGTTACACCAGGCAGTTACAGAGTCCCGGGATTACAAACACCGCACAGTGTGGCAGGGTGCAAGTGGCACGGAAGGTATTTTTGCCCTCACTGTGCTGTGTAAAATTTGCATAGGTTTCTTCCATTTTGCTTCAATCTGGCCCTGATAACAATGGCAGAACTCATCTCCACCCAGTGATTTTCACAGAATGAAACTTTAATAGCCGCTTCCTTGAGATCCAGGTGTTTTTTCGCCCCAGGTCTAATGGTGCAGTGTAAGGCCTGCCCCAAACTGGCTGCATACTTCTGCAGTACATCTCGCGCTCCGGCTCCTGCAGCGTGATCACAAGCTTCTGCTGTCATCTGAAGCATGGACTGTGGATGTGGAAGTTCCTCTCCCTGAGAAATTGCAATGTAAAGCCTTAAATATTCTGCAGGATCTCTTACAAGTGTCTAGACATCCACTTCTCTGGTTTTCTATCACATTTTCAGAGCCAAGCAACAATGGAACTGAATTTCAAAGCTCTCCTTTAAATTCTTCATCAATATATTTGGTAGGTCTTCATGTTGATTTTATTTTACCTGCAATCTCTCTTCAAGAAATTGTTTTCCGGGGTGGGGGTGGCGGTGCACGCCTGTAATCCCAGCACTGGGGAGGCTGAAGCAGGAAGATTGCTGTGAGTTTGAAGCCAGCCTGGGCTACAAAGTGAGTTCAAGGCCAGCCTGATCTGCATAATGAGAAAGAAAAGAAAACAAAAGAAAACAAAAGAAAGAAAGAGAGAAAGAAAATGTTCATAAGGATGACTCAAATCTAATCAAAAACATGGTTTCTGATTTCTTCCATGGCAAGTCTTTTTTTTTTTTTTTGTCTTTTTGAGACAGGGTCTTGCTATGGAGTTCAGGCTGACCTTGAGCTCACTTTGAACCCCAGACTGGCCTCAAACTTAAAGCGATCCTCCTGCTACAGTCTCCCAAGTGCTGGGAAGCAAATCTTCTGTATTCTGTAAATAATTGCAAATGTTAAATAGCATTGTTTTGAATATTCTGAGATAAATTATACACCTTGTTATACATGTATCTAAGCATGAACTCCAGTAGAAATGATTTTCCTTTACAAAAAGCTCCTGCCACAGGACACAACCATGTTAAGATCTCATACATGCTCCTGTAGCAAAATCTCTGCCAGAGTCTATCAAGCTCAAAGTATTTATTTATTTATTTATTTGGTCTGTTTGAGACAGGGTCTCGCTCTGCAGTTCAGGCTGGCCTTGAGCTCACTTTGTAGCCCAGGCTGGTCTCAAACTTGCGATGATCCTCCTGCCTCAGCCTCTGAGCAAGAACAATCTGTACTGGACATGGTTTCTTCATAACCTCCTCAGAGTTTACTAGGTCATCATCTTCATAATCCTTTTTTTTGTTGTTCTTTTTGAGACAGGGTCTCGCTATGTTGTTCAGGCTGGCCTTGAGCTCACTTTGTAGTCCAGGCTAGTCTCAAACTCACAACAATCCACCTGCCTCAGCCTCCCAAGTGCTGGGATTACGGGTGTGGGCCACCACGCCCAGCATCTTCATAATCCCTACCTAGAAGGAGGTCCCAGAAGACACAGTTAACCTCGGCGCTGAGGTTGCTGGTTCCATGCCTGAGCCTCAGACCCTGGTGCAACTGCTGCCTTTGCATTGCCTCATCCCTCCAATTTTTTTTTTTTGTGGTACTGGGGATCGAACTCAGAACCTTGCGCTTGTCAGGTAGGCATTTGTGCCACCATCCCTGCATTTCAATTTTCGAATCAATAGTTCAGTTTTGTTTTGAGACAGGGTCTCGCTATGTAGTTCTGGCTACTCTTGAATTTACTATGTAGGGAACTCATGGCGATCCTCCTGCCTCAGCCTCCTGAGAGCTGGGATTATAAGCATGCGCCCCAAGGAATATGAAGTCAGAACGTCTCATTCCGAATATCTACAACCTGAGCCCCAAATGTGAAGCTTCTTTATCTGTGATGAGGGAATGACAGTTTCAACTTTATGGAAACTTTTTTTTTTTTGGCAGTACTGAGGATTGAACTCAGGACCTTGCACTTGCCAGGCAAGCACTTATTCCACTGAACTATATCCTCAGACTCGGTTTCAACTTTATGGGTTGGTTTGTGAGCTTCCAATGCAATGACTCACGTTAAGTTTTTTGAAATATTAACTGTGTGAGACAAATGCTGGTTCATACAGGCACCACCTCATTTTAAAGTTTATTCTTTATTCACATTGATCCAGGGAGTCATTTCCCAGGGTTAAATATGCCCATTGTACTAAGGATTCAAGATGTGATGCTTGAATCTGACAGCAACACAAAATACCTGAGAGGGCGTGGCGCCTTCAGCCTAGTTTGTTGGCCGGGCTAGAAAACATTAGGTCTGCCCTCGGTGCCTTATTGAAATATTTAATTTCGGCTGTCAAAAGTCTCCCATCCCTTACTATATTTACTTTTATTATGAATGCCCGTACATTATTATTAATTTATGAGGCCGACTATGACATGTATTCTTACTGAGGTGCTTTTTGTCCCTTTGTACATCCTAAATAAAGTTTGCAGTTCAGGACGATGACGTAACTTCTGCGACTAAACAACAGATCACCCCATTTCCCGGCCCCATGGCAAACCCAGGTGACTTTTTAAGATCAGGCACTTGCGTAGTTACCTATTTTCCTGTGGGCGGAGCCACGTGTGGACCGGATGGACCCCGGAGGGCTGCCATTTTGAATCTTGGCTAAATAATCTTCTGCCGGTTTTTCGCGCCGCTGTAGCTGCCGCTGCCCGCGGTCTTGCCCGGCAGGATGAATGTGATAGACCATGTGCGGGACATGGCAGCCGCGGGGCTGCACTCCAATGTGCGGCTGCTCAGCAGCTTGTTACTTACTATGAGTAATAATAACCCGTGAGTTGAGTCGGGAGCGCGGGGGCTGAGGAGAGAGGGCGGGGCGGGACTGAGGTGGTGTAGGAGGAGCGGGTGGAAGCAGTGGCCTGGGGGCCGCGGCTGAGGCTGCAGGGCAGTGAGCGCCTCTGCGGGCGGAGCTCCCCGGGGCGGCGCGGAGACGAGGTCGGCCGGGCTAAGGCTGCCGGGTCCCGGGGTCGGACGGCTTTCCGAGACACCTGCCGGGCGCCGCGACTGTCACCTCGCTGCTCTGAGGCCGCCGCTCAGGGAGACCCGGTCCGTTGGGTTTTGTACATTCGTCCCGTGTTGAGATCGGCATTTCCCCAAGCGCATCGCGGGGCCCGCCGCCGCCCATCCGCGAGCTGCGGAAGCAGAGCTGCATCCCCGCTGCGGAGGCTCCGAGGGGGCGCGGGGCTCCCTCCAGCCTCGCCTGCGTGCCCCTCTGGCCGCAGTTCTTCCCGGGGCTCCGGGGCCGAGAGTTCGCGCTCTCCGGGCTCCTCCGCCGGGCTCTGTCTAGGGTACCCGGCCCCCCGGGCGGGAGCTCGTCCTCCGCTGCGGGCGCTGTGTGCTCGCCGCCTCCCCCGACTCTGGGAGCCCTCCTCGCTGCCGCTCCGCGCGGGTCCCCGCAACGGTCCCGCGCAGGGATCCCGTCTTTGACCAATTGTCCTGTGTTCCCACTTTCCTGTCCGGTATCGCTGTCTCTGACTCTGCCTCACTCTTACCTATTAAAGAAGCGCAGTGCTCGTGTGTAGTCTCCGGAAGTGCTAAGAAACACGTCCGCCCTCAGGGAGGTGAGGTGCCTTCACCAAGCTCAGGTGTCAGCAGGAGGAGGAGCTGCAAAGCCCGGGCGCCGGTCCCCTGCGGCTCCATCTCCACTCTGGCGTGGAGTAGACCCAGCTGTGCTCCAGATGGCGTCATGACGGGATCTTCTACTCTGTGCGCGCCCCTTTGCATGTGGCCGGCTCTAGCAGGGACAGAAAGGAGAGGTCTGTGGGTGACTGAATGCAGCTACTGCGCCCCGATGCCTTTCCGTCGCTGTGCTCTGGGCCTCGTGGAGAGAGGCATCATTTAACCACGTGCGTCCACTTGGTGTTGACAGGAAGGAGCACTGGTCTCTCAGCCTTCTGTGTTTATTCTGGGGTCCTTCGTTTGGTTCTGAGTGATATGGCAAAGCGCACGGTTTTCATTAGTGGGGATTAATGTGCTAGTCCTTAATCTTGCGTCAGAGCATACACTTTCCACTTTGGAGATCAACACACTAGTCATTACTCTGGTTCTTGAAGATGTTACCAGATACCTTGACACAGTTTGATTCTTGGGCTAGACTAATTTAGCTGTTTTACATGCAATTTCATATTAAGCTAGATTGGCTCTTTCTTTCTGTCTGTCTTTGAGCCAAGATCTCACCATGTGGCCCAGGCTGGCCTTGATCTTGTGATCATTCTGTCTCAGCCTCCCAAGCGCTGGGATTGACAGTTTCTTAGCTTTAAGAGGTGTGTAAATTCTGACTTTTAACATTTTGAAATAGTTTTTGCCTGAGTCCCTTTTTTCTGAGATGGTCTTCTCATGTAATATCAAGTAGGCCTTGAACTTACTATGTACCCCAGGTTGGCCTCTAACCTCTGGCGATCCTCCTGCCTCAGACAGGGCTGTTGTTATGTAGTTTAGGCTGGCCTGGAACTTGTAGCAAGTTCCTACCTCAGCTCTGGAGTGCTGGGATTACAGGTGTGCACACTCCCAGCTGCATATCCCTGAGTTTTGAACCTTGTATCTCTCTTTGCCTTCAGAAGGAATAAGTATTAAATTCTTCATGTATCATATCAAAGATAATTTATGTGTACATATATAGGGAAGTATGTTACAATATGTAAAAATCTGAATGTTTTCTGTGGGCATAGTAATATTTTCTCTGTTTTGAGTTCAAGGCCAGCCTGAAACAACTGAAACTGCCAGTCTAACCTAATATGAAAAATTATATAACAGCAAAATTAATCTGCCCAAAGAATCAAATTGCTTCAAACTGGTGATCGAACCCAAGGAATACTGAGCTACAGTATTTCTAGTCCTTTTCATTCATTCATTTATTTAGAAATAGGGTCTCAAAAAAGAAAAAAATAGAAATAGGGTCTCACTAAATTGGCCAGGCTGGCTTTGAATTTGTGATTCTTCTGCCTTGCCTGTCAAGTAGTTGGGATTACAGGTGTGCACCACCACACCTGGCTAATATTTTATCCAAGTATCAAATGCTTATTTCTCGGAACTTCTGGGAAGATGGTGACCAGGTAAGCAGCAGAGAAAGATCCTCTTGGAGGATCACCATCCAGACACTAGAATATAGCAACATGAGAAAGACGAGGAGGAGAGAAGTGGGTCCCCTGGTCCCAGGAAGGATTTGAAATGAGAATTGAACCCCCAGAGCAAACAAGATCCCTCCCTGAGGAAAAGCTGGGGCAGCCGCCATGGTGCAGTTAGCAGAAGAGGAGAAGGAGAAAGAGCGAGTCACCACTCCATACACATCCTTGCCCCACTGCCTCATTCCTACACTCACAGCTTCAGCTTCCGAAGCCCACATTTGCGGGAGCCTCCCAACTCGGCCAGAGGAGGGCAGAATTCCGAGAGCTGGGCCAAAACCTGTGCGGAGAAAGCACAGCCCGGAAAAGAAGCAGCAGCAGGTGGGAGGTGTTGAATCCAGCTTGACGATGAAAAGGTACAACAGCTGAGAAAGCAGAATGCCCACTGTGCTGCGACCCGGTCTAACCAGCGCCCTGAGGCAAGGCAGAGACAAAGCAACCAGTACACAGCCTGCCACACCCAGCTCTGCGCCTGTCCGAGGCTGGGGCCCGCTACTTCTCCCCTGTGAGAGCAACTACCAGCAGAGAGCAGCAGAGTGCAGCGGCAGCAACCGTAGGGCCATGGCAGTTCCCAGGGATCCAGCCAATGAACAAACGGGAAGTGGAGCACAACAGTAAGAGTGAGGTGCAGGTGGCGGTGGGCCAGATGGCCCCACACCCTTCTCACTCCAACACCAAACAGGAAAGACAAGCTGAGGTACTGGGCTTCAGCTCCCACCCTGAACTCCCTCTGTGAGCACCTTGGGACTTAGTGCCCCTTGCATCCAACATGTGTTCCTGAAAGCAATGAGATGAACCCACGGGCTTCAGGACCCACTCTAAACTACTACTATGAGCACCAAGAGGGACTTCATACCGTTTGCATATATGAACCTTGTATGAACCCAGAGTGGCAAATTATATGAAAAGCAGCAGTCCTAGAGACCAAGAGATGACAATGTACTCTACACGGAAGACCCGAGAAACTCCTCCAATTGTCTGCTAGAACTAATAACTAAACTTAGTATACACCCTGGACTACCTCAGTGAGCACAGGTGAGGGAGACCTCACAACACTAGTACCCAGCATCATAAGGGCACCCAATGACCAGCTGTGTAAGGGGCAGGAAGCAGCAGCATTGGAGAACAAGAGGTGGGAGGAGGTGAAGACCTGGAAATAGGGTGCAGACCCAGTCCTCTAGCTGGGCAGGGATAGCCACCAAAGAGTCACAGGTGGCCTGCAGGGAGACACCAGTGGCCTATGAGGGGACTCCAGGGACCTTGATAGGAAGTTCAACAGCCTGTGCCGGGAAGGGGGTTCCCTGCAGACTACATGAAAATCCTGAGGACCTGAACTGGGCACGCAGCAACAGAGCAGAGCCTGGTGGACTGCAGGGCCACCCTGCAGACCCGACCAGACCCCTGAGGGCCTTGAGGCCTTGTCAGTGGGGTGCTGATCGTAGTATGCCTGGGCCCTTGTCTATGTATTGTCATTGAGGTTGGGTGCTTTTCCACCTAGTGCCATAGTAATTTGTGTGCTCCCATGTTTGTTGTAGCATAATTTGAAGCAGCCATGTGTCTTCCCAATGTGAGAGCCTGAAGGAATGAATAAAACCAAAACGTACAGTTACTATCAGAGGGAAGGTGGCTGATTGAGTGGGAGAACAATGGAGATGAGGGAGGAGAAAATTGTTTGATTAATCATATGTGCCTTTATTTGTATGAGTAACAAATGTGAAGATAACATTATGTAATAAAGCAATCATTGTTAATTCCCTACTATCTTCTCTATAATTTTGTATTTCCTTTATTTTTGTGTGTGTTATTCTGGTTCATGTCTGTTTGGTTGCTGATGTTTCCATTCTTTTGTCTTTAAAATAAAAAAATGCTTATTTCTCATTAACTACATTGAGTCTCCAAGTTGGAATAATAGATCTTAAGCATCTAGACTCTACCTTTCACTCCTTAAATTTCCTTCCTAACTTCTGTTTTCCCTGTCTTTTTGAGACAGGGTCTTGCTAATGCAGTTCAGGCTGGCCTTGAACTCACCTGTAGTTCAGGCTGGCCTCGAACTCGCAATGGTCCTCCTGCCTTCTGAATGCTGGGATTACAGGTGTGCACCACACCATGCTTGGCCTCCTTCCTAACTTTATATCTGGTGTTTAGTCTGTCTGTCCTTGTTTGTGTGCGCCACCACAGCTAGCTTGAATTCATCCTTGGTTTTTCTTTTTTTTTTCTTTTGTCTTTTGAGACAGGGTCTCACTATGCAGTTCAGGCTGGCCTTGAGCTCACTTTGTAGCCTAGGCTGGCCTCAAACTCACAACAATGCTCCTGCTTCAGCCTCCTAAGTGCTGGGATTATAGGCGTGTCACCACACCCAGCTTCTGCATGTCATCTTTCTTAAAAAGAGTACAGTTCTTTGTATTTTAGTGTATTCACAAGCTTGTGCAATCCATTGCCACTAATTCCAGAATATTTTTTAGGTTTTTTTTTTTTTTTTTTGAGATAGGGTCTTACTATGTAGTCCAGGCTGGCCTTGGACTCAAGATCCTCCTGCCTTGCCTCAGCCTCTCAAGTGCTGGGATTACAGGCATTTTCCACATGCACAACACTGAGCCCAGAATGTTTTCATTACCCCTCAAAGAAACCTTGTCTGTTAGCGGTCATTCTGCAACCCCTCATTTTCCAGCAGGTACTGATTTGTGTGTGTGTGTGTGTGTGTATATATATATATATATATATATATATATATATACACACACACACATATTTTTTTTTAAGAGCAAAATATATTCATTGAGAGAAAGAAAGCTTCTGTCCAAGAGAGGGACAGAAGAGGGGCCTGAGTGGGTTACCCGGTACTGATTTATAATACCTAACTTGATATGTCTTCTTTGGTAGGTATTTATAATACCTACCTTGATATATTTTCTTTGTTGAGGAATTAACTGTCTATAATTCTTTGATTTAATTTTTACCTTCAACACTGTAAACTCATCTAAAGGTAGAAAGAAATAGAACCGAAGGTTAAAAAATAGTGTCTCTCTATCAAGAACAGTGGCCAGGGCTGAGTGTGCAGCTCAGTGGTAGAGTACTTGCCCAGAATGCAGAAGCCATGGGCTTCTTTGTTCCCCAGCACTGTGGACAGTGAGTGGTATTTAGAATGCTGTGAGCACTACTTCAGGCTAGAGGAATAGTTGTGAAACGCACTGGTTTTTTCACATTGTCTTTACACCTCTTAGACTCAAGGAGGTACGAATCGGTTCCGTACTAGTAAGATTTACATGTGTGGAATATTAAAAATAGATTTATTCAAACAATTCCCTTTCCACCCTACTCTATCCTATTGGCTTCCCCTTTTTTTCCCCCAAGAGAAGGTCATGCTATGTAGTGCAGGCTGGCCCTGTACTCATTTATGTAGCCCAGGCTGGCCCCAAACAATTCATACCAACTCTCCTGCCTCAGTCTCCTAGGTGCTGGGATTACAAGTGTGTGCCACCGTGCCCAGCTCCCCTTTTTTTTTTTTTTTTTTTTGGTACTGGAAATTGAACTCGGCTTTGTACTCATAAAAACAAGGGTTGAAGCTATATTGTGAGGGCCCTGGGTTCTCTCCCCAGTATAACCAATAAATAAATAGGGCTAGGGCCTGGTGTGGTATAATCCTGGCACATGGGAGGCTGAAGCAGGAGAATTACCAGTTCAGAACCAGTCTGGGCTACATAGGAAGTTCAAGGCTACCTGAACTACCTAGTGAGAACTGTCTTTTGGGGGGGTGGGGGGTCTTTTTGAGACACAGTCTTTCTAAACAGTTCAGGCTGGCCTTCAACTCAGTGATCCTCCTGCCTCAGCCTGAGAACTATTTCTAAAAACGGGAAAAAAAAGAAAATGATGTAAGATTGGAAATGCAGCTTAGGTGTATAGAGTGTATGTGTGCAAGTACTTGGGTTCAATACCCAGTACCACAACACACAGAGCAACCTTAGGATGAGTAATAAGCAAACTGTGAAAATGGCTTGGATTAGAGAAGGGAATGAAAAGATGTCTTTTTTGAGATACTTTGTATAACTGTATTACTGGATTTTGTTTATAGGTATTGCTTTTTTAGGAAGAACACAACTATATTATTTAAATCTGTTGTTTAAGACAGTATCCTAGATGTGTTCACCACACATCTTATTTGACTTCCTGCATATTACGGACTAGCGGTTAAAGTATTTGACATTTTGCAAACTCGTTATGCAAGGATTTGTACTAGGCTTCTGTGAACACTGAGGTGCTGTTTCTAACATTTCAAAGTCACCCACATAGCGGTGTACTTTCTTTGTTTTCTAGGGAGTTGTTCTCCCCCTCTCAGAAGTACCAGCTTCTGGTGTATCATGCAGACTCTCTCTTTCACGACAAGGAGTACCGGAATGCTGTGAGTAAGTACACCATGGCTTTACAGCAGAAGAAAGCCCTAAGTAAAACTTCAAAAGTGAGACCTTCCGCTGGAAATGCTGCATCGACTCCACAAAGTCAGGTAATTGAAAGTAGAATTGTGATTCTTGGTTTTGTTTGTTTTTTGGAGAAAGACCAAAAAAATTTTTTTTTCTTTTGCTGGGCAATGTGCGTGCTAAGACAAGTGTTCTACCATTGAGCTGTATGCCCTGAGCACCAAGGCTAGAGTAATTTAGATGATGGCAAAGATTAGACATAGATGATAAAATAAGTAACTAAAAGGGGAAGCGACAAAAAAAAATAATAGATAAAAGGGGAGCTGACTGAGAGATAATAACTGCTGAGATGCAAGAATGTGTCCAGTGACAGGTCTTCAACTCATATTTCTCTTTATGTAAAACCTTTGTTTTCAGGCACTGAATGGAAGTTTTATCTATATCTGTATACCTGTGTATCATTCAGATAGGATGGTTCATGAAAATAGCTAACATTAGCTGGGTATGGTGGCGCACATCTCTAATCTTAGCACTCAGGAGGATGAGGTAGAAGGATTACCATGAGTTTGAGGCCAGCCTGAGTTGCATAGTTCAAGACCCTGTCTGAAAAAGCAAAAACAAAAAAAGCTAATATTTAATTAGTAGTCAGTGTTTCAAGCATCATGAGAAACTGTCTGAATCCACTGAATCGTCTTGGATTTATTTTTATTTTGTTTGTTTGAGACAGGTGAGCACCGCCATGCCATTTTTTTTTGTTTTTTTTTTTTTTTGTTTTTTTTAGTTTTTGAGATAGGGTCTTGCTATGTAGTTCAGGCTGGCCTTGAACTCACTTATTGTGTATCCCAGGCTAGCTTCAAACTTGCTGCGGTCTTCCTGCCTCAGCTTCCCAACTGCTGAGATGATAGATAGGCATGTGCCACCACATTTGGTTTGTTTTATTTTACATTTTTTTGACACAGAGTGTCTGTAGTTGAGGCTGGCCTTGTATTTGTTATATGGCACAGGCTGCCCTTGAATTTGGGATTCTCTTATCTCATCCTCCTAAGTGCTGGGGTTACAGGTTTATGCCACCATGCCCAACTGCAATTTTTTAATAATTGAGATATGTATCTCAGGTGCCTCTCAAAGTATAATTTCATAGGCATAGTCATAAGATGATGCAACCATCAGTACTGTTTCATTTCTGAAATTTTTCATCACCCCAGAGAGAATCCCATGAACACTTAGTCCATACTCCAGTTCATCTTTCCACCCCGGCAGTCGCTAACCGTTGTGCTTTTTTTGTACCAACCGTTGTCCTTTTTTTGTACCGGGAATTGAACTGAGGACCTTGCGCTTGCCAGGCGGGTGCTTGTGCTGCTGAGCCGTCTCCCCAGCCCTTGTCTGTCTTTGTACTTGCCCATTCTGGGCGTTCTCTGAATGGATTGCGCAGTGTGTGGCCTCTGTTTCTGGCTTGCTTCACCTAGCGTGGTATTTTTATGTTGATTTTTTACACCATCAGTTGGCTCTTTGTTTTGTTTCTTGTTTCTGTTTTTTGAGACAGGGTCTCATTTCATAGTGCAGGCTGGCCTTGAGCTCACTATGCAGCCTAGGCCGGCCTGGAACTCATAATGACGCTCCTGCCTCAGCGTCCAGAGAGCTGGGATTACAGGCGTGCGCCCAGCCCGGGCCTGGACTCCGCGCGCGCACCCCCCCCTCCCCTTCTTGTTACTGTAGCTGCCCCGCGGTGTGGAAGCTGCTCATTAGGGGACATTGGCGGTTTCTACTTTTTGCTCATGAAAAATGCTGCTGTGACCATTTGAACACAGAGTTTTTTCTGGGTATCTGTTTTCCTGTTCATCTGTATTCCTGAGTCACATAACCCTGTGTTTACCTTTTCAAAGAAGTGTTGTATTGAAGAGATACAGAATGAATGCCACACATTTTGAGTAGGCGTGGTCCTTGTCTTCTAGTGTCTTCCCTCGGAAATAGAAGTGAAATACAAAATGGCTGAGTGTCACACAATGCTGAAACAAGATAAAGATGCCATTGCCATCCTCGACGGGGTCCCCTCGAGGCAGAGGACCCCCAAAGTGAGTGGAATTCAGTGTTACAAATTCTCCTCCTGCCCAGCCTACTCCCTCCACTTTCTCTCTGCACTAGGAGGTGCAACTGAGCCTTTTACTCCCAACTCTAGCTCTCACTTTCTTCCTCTGTTAATGGAGTGGGGGTTGAGAGAGATGGGTGAAGGACCTGCTTTTTTTGTTTGGTTGGTTTTTGTTTTGTTTTGTTTTTTGGTCTTTTTGAGACAGGGTCTCACTATGCAGTTCAGGCTGGCCTTGAGCTCACTTTGTAGCCCAGGGTGGTCTCAGCCTCCTGAGTGCTGGGATTATAGACATGTGCCACCACAACTGGCTCATGAACATTTGTTTGCAAACAATTTGGTTTGCAAACAGAAGCATTTGACAAAATTTTGTTTTTGTTTGTACTGGGTGGCAAACACAAACCTGGCCATCTTTTCCAAAATTAGAAAGCAAATTAAGTTTGTGAACTAAGGTACACTGTATTGAGGTTTTTTCTTTTGTGCCGTCATGTTGACTGCTCCCTTAGGTTAATGATTTTCCCAGTCACTTTGTTATATTTAAGATCTATTTATTTTACTTTATTTTAAAAATGTATTTATTTGGTTGTTTTTTGGACAAGGTCTTACTATGTTGTTCAGGCTGTCCTTATATGTAGCCCAGGCTGATTTTGAATTTGTGGTGATCCTCCTGCCTCAGCCTGCAAATGCTGGGATTGCAGGTGTGGGCCACCACACCTGGCAAGATCTTTTAGTTTTCTTCATTCATTCATTCACTTATTCATTTAATTTTTGTCGTTTTGAGACAGGGTCTCACTATGCGGTTCAGGCTGGCCTTGAGCTCACTTTGTAACCTAGGCTGGTCTCGAACTTGCAGTGATCCTCCTGTCTCGGCCTCCTGCATGCTGGGAGTACAGTGTTGGGGTTACAGGCATGCACCATCATGCCCGGCTTTCTTTGTTTTAAAGATGGGCTTTGTCTTTTTTTTATTTGCATAGGACTGTTGGTAGATTTTCCAGTAAGGAGTAGAGTAGTAGCTGATAATAAAAACCAGAACTTTTTCCTGGTGAGGTAACTGTCTTTGCAGATGCACTTACTCTTCTTCCTTTTTGCTTATACAGATAAACATGATGCTGGCGAACCTGTATAAGAAGGCTGGCCAGGAGCGCCCATCAGTAACCAGCTACAAGGAAGTATTGAGGCAGTGCCCACTAGCCCTGGATGCCATTCTAGGTATAGATAATTCTCTCCCATTTCCCTGTCAGAGATAGTAATTCCCAGTTCATGGGTGTACATTAGGATAGATTATTTTACAAAAGTTCTCCGCAGGCCAGGCATGGGGATGTACCCCTGTAATCTTAGCACTGAGGGCGTCTGAGGTAGGAGGATTGCAAGCTTGCGGCCAGCCTGGACAATTTAGTGAGACTACTGCCGGAGAAGAAATAGCAGGAGGATCACTGAGATTTCAAAGGTAACCTGAGCTGCATAGCCTGTCTCAAAAAACCCTAAATGAATAAATGGGCTGCAGATGTAGTTCAGTGGTAAAGCACTCCTGAGTTTGATCCTCAGTACTGCCAGAAAAAAAAAATTCCCTGCATTGTCATTTATTTTTGTTGGTTTCTAATTGATTATGTTTGTTGGCATGTTTTAGGTACACGATGATCACAGTCAGCGTAGGGACTTTGTGCCTGTGCCTGATAGAACTGGATTCTGTCTATCCCCTCCCTTCAGCCCTGTTCCCCTCCTTATTTACAAAAGCTTTGTTTCTGTTCTCTCTTTTGTGACGTTTTTTGTTTCCTTTCCCCTTACCCCCTCCCTAGTTCCCCTTCTCATTTGAACATTTTTCACAGTATATATTATACGTTTTGGACCTTATTTACACTTTCAGTTTCTCACACCAGAGAAACAACGCAGTATTTACACACGTGTGTCTGATACATTGCACTTAAGAGTATGATCTCAAGGTGCATGCATTTAGCTAGAAATGTCCCAAGCTTATCGTTCTCCATGCAAAGTAGTACTCCGTTGTATAAAAAAACCACATCTTCTGTATCCGTTCATCAGCCGATGGTTATTTTTGCTGTTTCCAGTATTTAGCTATTACAAACTATGTTGCTGTAAGCATGGGTGTGCATGTATCCCTGCATTGGCACATAATGAATCAAATATTAAATAATTTTGGGGCTAAGGATATAGCTCGTGGTAGATGATATGCTTATCTGCGAGAGGCCCTGAGTTCCATCCATACCACCAAAAATCAATAGTTAAATTACGGTTTTTTGTTGCATGCATGTTGATCAGAATAGGGAAGGGGTTGCCTTGTATCCTTGCACTGTGCAAGAGGGATGGTATTCCTCACCTTCTTTCCCCTGCTTTCTGTTGGGCTAGGTTTGCTGTCCCTCTCTGTAAAAGGTGCAGAGGTGGCATCAATGACAATGAATGTGATCCAGACCGTGCCTAACTTGGACTGGCTCTCTGTGTGGATCAAGGCATATGCTTTTGTGCATACTGGTGACAACTCAAGGGCAATCAACACAATCTGGTGAGAGCCACAACGTTAGTTCAGTGCTCTGGAAGCTCCTGTCTGGAGGGCTCATGTGCTTACATTAGCAGCACAGAAAAATGAGACACTTCTCAGTGTTGCAGCCAGTCATCTTTGGGTTGTGTTGTTCTTGTGATGTCCCGAACTGCTGAGAACCTAACTGTCTCTGTTGGAAACCCTTAAAGGTGTAAAACTAGGCTGATCTCAGTTCTGTATTTGCAGAAATTGTCCCCATTTAAGAATAGTTCAGCCTGGCATGATGGTGTACTCCTGTAATCCCAGTGCTCAGGAGGCTGAGACAGGAAGATCGCCATGAGTTCAAGGCCAGCCTGTATTACATAGTGAGTCTTAAAAACAAAATAAAACAAGAAAAGAGTAACCCAGTAGCCAAGAAGAATGTAGCAACTTAATGAGACTCAGGTTTTTTTTTTGTTTGTTTGTTTTTAACTAAAGGATTGGGGATGTAGTTCATGGTGAAATTCTGGGTTCACTCCCCAGTATTACCCCAAAGAAAGGCTGGGCATGGTAGCACATCCCTGTAATCCCAGCACTTGGGAGGCTGAGGCAGGAGGATCCTTGCAAGCTCAAGGCCAGCCTGGGCTATAAAGTGAGAAAGTGAGTTCAAGGTCAGCCTGAAGACAAAAAAAAAAAAAATCTTCCATGGTATGCCAGGCATGAGCATGGAAGAAACCTTTCTGGTCTCCGCAAATCTAGTTTGCTGCAGCACCTGACCTTTCTTTTTATTCAGATGGAGTTTTAGGACAAGAGGTTAGGGATTTGTTTGGTGCAGAGTCAACAGTTGAGTAATAAGTAGCTGTCGCTTGTGAATGACATTCCATTTACTACTATATTTATTTTACCCTCTGAAAACCCATAACCAGAAAGGTTTTAGGTAGGGAGCAATATCTGATTTATTTACTATCCTAACAAATACAACTTCTTTAAAGCCATAAGCTCAGAATAAAAAAATTTAGTGTACACAGTCTCTTTTAAAAGTGTTTTAGCCAAGTGTGGTAGCACACTCCTGTAATCCCAGCACTCAGGAGGCTGACTCAGGAGGATCACCACAAGTTAGAGGCCAGCCTGAGCTACATAGTAATATATAGGGAGACCCTGTCTCAAACACAAAAACAAATTTTTTTAATTATGAAAAACACAGAAGGACTGGGGCTTTAGCTCAGCAGCACAAGTGTCTGCCTGGCAAGTGCAAGGTCCTGAGTTTGATTCCTGGTATAAAAAAACAAAAACAGAGAATAGTATCTATATGTTAGTCTTCCAGATTCAGCAATTAAATATTATTTAAAAAAACAAATCCTAAGTATTTATAACAGGTTTTAAGGTTTATTGTTTGCCTTAAGTTCACTAGAGAAAAAGTCCTTATTGCGAGATAATGTGGACTTGCTGGGAAGCTTAGCAGATCTGTACTTCAGAGCTGGAGACAGTAAAAACGCTGTCCTGAAGTTCGAGCAGGCTCAGATGCTGGACCCCTACCTGATAAAAGGTGAGTCATCCCTGGCACAGGGCAGGAGGGGCTGTAGAGAGAGGTCAAAAAGACATGCAGGAAATGCGGTATGAACTGACGCTGGTTTCAGTATAGTATGCTGCTCTTATTATAGTAAGTAGTCTTACATTTTTAGGTTCTGACGTCTCTAGCACTTTGGTAATTACATTTTGAGCATTTATTTTTGCTTGAATTCAAGAGTCATCTCCTTGCACACCATTGTTTGGCTCTTCTCTTTTTTGGGGTGGGTCATACCCCCTCCTTATGAATTGTACATTTATGATGTGCCAGACTGAGGATTTGGATTACAACCCCAGAACCATAATGTCCTTTTAGGGAATTTCACATGTGCATAAGAGGGATAAGGCTGCTCAGACAGCTGAGGCAGAGGCAAGTAAGACTGCCGTGAATCCGAGGCCAACCTGGGCTACACACTGAGACCTTGTCTTGAAAAACCAAGGAAAAATAGACAACTGGATAAGGTGCCAGGCCTGTGCTACCTGGCTATAGTCCCAGCCCTTGGGAAGCTGTGGCAAGAGGATTGCCCCGAGTTCGAGGCCATCCTGGGCTGCTTAGTTCAAGACCAGCCCAAACTACATAGTGAGACCGTATCTCAAAAAGGGGGTGGGGGAGATGAGGTAATTCAAGGCAGTAGTTAGTAGTAAACAACTCCTGATTCACAATCAGAAGTCTGCACTGTTGCCGCGAGGACAGGAACCTCACAGGCTGGCTGTGGTTGGCCACGTGTGGGGCCTGAGCGCTCAGAGCATTGGGAGCAAGGGTCAGAGAGGCTGACCTGTTAGTAAGGCCCAGAGAAGGGGAGACGAAAAATACACCTTGTGACGGTAAGTTCTATAGGCTGTAGAGAAACTGAGCAAGCTGGCAGCGTGCCTGCGCAGGCCCACAGGTGAGAGCAGTACAGGGTGCTGACTTCCTCTGTGGGAGGCCTCCCTCCTCCCCAGTGCGTAGCGCTCCTCTCCGTGCTGCCTGCATGCATGAGGAAAGTGGTGTTGTAAAGTGCTAGTCCAAGGGCTGGGGATATAGCTCAGTGGAATAAGCACCTGCCTGGCAGGCACAGGGTCCTGAGTTCAATTCCTGGTACCCCTCTCCCCCCTAAAAAAAGCACTAGTCGGAGGCCAGCCTGGGTCACACAGTGAGACCCTGACTCAAACAACCAAGAACAGTGTTAGTCTGGAGGCAGTGGGAGTGACAGCTTGGAGCCCGAAGCTCAGTCCAAGTCCCGGGGCCAGCAGGAGTGTTGCTGTAGTCTTGGCCTGAGAGGTGTTTCTGTGGGAGTCAGAAGGGATAGCAAGGGGTGGAGGAGGGTGGTGGGGAGAGCGCCCATGGCGTGCTTAGGGCTCTCGGTAGAGGGAACGGGGCTCCCAGACAGATGGGATATTAGCGGGGTGGTTTTCTGTATGAACTGCATTCCAGAGTGATCTACAAGCCTTTCCCAGAGTAAGCCAGCATGTGAGAGTAACCTGGCCTTCTCACCATGGCAGGTGTGTTCCTCACTGCCAAGGGCTCCGGAGACAGCACTTCCTGGTGCCTTTTTTGGGTGTTTTCTGGTTGTGCGTTCAGGATAGCTGTGTGTATCACACCACAGACACCGGGACAGCAGTTCATGACAATAACAGCTTTTCAAACTGTGAGGCCGGTCTCGCTGTTCCTTTGCCCTCCTTGCTTTGGATGGGCTTTGCTCTTTAAGAGTCATTTTGTTGGAAAGTGGCAACACTAGTTGGAGGAGCCTATGGTGATGGAAGGGCTTGAACTGTAGCAGCCGGGACCTCGGCTGAGCTCTGCTTGGTGGTTCCTGCCTCTTTGTTAAGGACCCTGCTGCTGTGATGGAAGGGTCTCTCATCATGACCTTCTTTTAGGGATGGATGTGTACGGCTACCTCCTGGCACGCGAAGGGAGGCTGGAGGACGTGGAGAACCTTGGCTGCCGCCTTTTCAATATTTCTGACCAGCATGCAGAACCCTGGGTGGTGTCTGGGTATGTATGTGTGTTTGCTTTTCTCCCAGTGTTCATTGGATTCTTTAGGTGATTGTGGTGTCTCTTAAAAGAGAGTATTGGTTAAAAGCACAGGTGATCGGACCTGGTCCGTGTCGTGCCCGGTGACTTTGGATGCACATGCGCCTCCAAGTGTTTATTTAGAGAAAGGTCACTAACCCCTGCTTCCAGGGACAATACTATTTTTTTCTTTTTTGGTACCAGCAATCGAATTCAGGACCTGTGCTTGCTAGGCAGGCACTTGTGCTGCTGAGCTACATCCCCAGCCCAAGGGGCGGTACTAAAGGAGGTGGGGAACGCCCCAGGGACAGGGCTTAGACGTACTCCTTTGTTAGCTTCAGAGCCGAGCATAGCTCGGTCATAGAGGCTCACCCAGGTGGGTGAGCCTGGGTTTTACCCCCAGGGCCCCAAAATAAAAGTAAGCCTGTGTTGCCACTGAGCCAGTTTTACAAACCCTTCAGATGTCTCAGCTAAGACGTTTATAACTTGCCTGGGTGGGCAGACTCTTTTCCATAATTTTACCCTTGGTGGCGCACACCTATAATCCCAGCACTGAGGAGGCTGAGGCGGGAAGGTTGCTGCAAGTTCAGGGCCAGCCTGGGCTACATCAAAGCCAGCCTGAATTATATAGTGAGACCCTGTCTCAAAAAAAACAAACAAGGTAAATATTTAGTAGACCTTTTATTTTGTTTTTTTCACTGACAGGTTACAGCCATGAGTGTGCTTTGTAATAAGAATCATGTACAGGGTCTTCTCTTTGATTTGTGGATGAAGTTTCCTCATAATCCTGTCAAATAACTTCCGATATCCCCTGCACTAGGTGTCATAGCTTCTATAGCAAACGCTACTCTCGGGCCCTCTACCTAGGAGCCAAGGCCATCCAGCTGAATAGTAACAGTGTGCAAGCCTTGCTACTTAAAGGAGCAGCGCTCAGGAATATGGGCAGAGTCCAAGAAGCAATAATCCATTTCCGGGAGGCCATAAGACTTGCACCTTGTCGCCTAGATTGTTATGAAGGTAAGTGAGTAGTGTTAATCCACAGGCCACTGCCCTCAGGTGGGAAGCTTCATTAGGCCAGCGTTTCCCGGCTGTTGTATATTAGAATTGCCTGAGGAAGCTTTGAAACCGTCAAGCTACCGGGTGACTGGGCAGAGATGGAACATGGGGGCCCTGCTGGCTGTCGAAGACCCAGTGGGTGCCAGTATGCAGACAGGTCTGGGGTTTACTGCGTTAGGTATATTACATTCTGTTGGTGCTTTTACTATAGAATTTTCACCCCATACTTTTTGGAATCTATTTTTATTATTCAGGGTTTTTTGTTTGTTTTGTCTTTTTGAGTCACATTCTTACTGTGTAGTTCTGGCTGCCCTTGAGTTCACTGTTTAGCCCCGGCTGGTGTCAGACTCACAGTGATCCTGTTGCCTCAGCCTCCCGAGTGCTGGAATTACAGGGGTGTGCCACCATGTCTGGCATATTTTTTTTAATTCTTCTTTTTTTTTTTTTTTTGGTAGTTTTTGATGAAAGAATAGTTAGGTACTTTGTCCCTTTTTTTACCCCCACTTCAGATATGGGCAGGTGACGAATGAGAATCTCTCAAGCCCTGTGCTAGATTGCTTGGCTATGTCTTTGTTCTTTTTCACAGCTGTCTTACTTGGCGAGAGCTAATCACTCAAAGGGTAGCTGCTGCCCAGGAGGCGGCGTGGGCTGTGGGAACCAGGCTGTCTGTTGTGACCTCCATAGGGGTACAACTGGGGTCCAGCTTTGTTTAGTTATATAAGCTTTCAAGTTCATGTGAAGTGACCCTAGGAGTTCAGAGGACCTGTGCCAGCTTCAGCAACATTTGGTGACTCAGCCACAGACATTAAAATAGATCGTACAAGATGCAGTTCCTCTAAAACATATTTTTATAAGAATTTAAAAATAAACCAAGGAATCTAAGAGTTATTTGCTCTTAACAGGAAGATAAGTTCAACTTTGAGAAAATTTGGATGTTGGAGAAAAGAACAAATCTTATATAGCCAGAGCGATAGGCCTGTTGTGGCCTGTGCGGGGATGGGAGATTGTCTTTGTTCTGGAAAGAGCTCTAGGGAACCAAGCCTCTGCTGTGAGGTGAACTCCTTGATCTTGAAACTGTAGCTCCTCCAGCCATGCAGCAGCACTGATCCTGCTCACTCCTTTCTGCTGTGCACCTGTCACCAGAATCGAGGTAATGGTGGGCACCCTGTTGCCTCAGTGCTTGGTTGAGGGGTGTCAAAGCATTTGAGGCAGAGAATGTTCCCCAGTTGGCTAGTGGAGCCTCCTGGGCTGCCTTCTGTCTGGCTGTCCTGTGGAGGCTCAAGGTGACTGGTTTAGTCTTTTGGTGTTCCCTCCCTCTGCTGGTGCGTGCGTGCCCTTCACGTGGGAAGTGTGTGTGTGTGTGTGTGTGTACACATGTTTGTACCTCTGGGGACTAAAGCAGGGCCTTGGCGTGCTAAGCACACGTTCTGCCGCTGGGCTGTACCCCAGCCCGTGAAGGGCATTCTTTCAGTTTCCTTCCAGAGTTCCAGTGGGGCTTTAGCAGGGAAGTAAAACAACACAGTAAATACTTGCAAACAGCTGTACTTGGAGTATCACGTGTTGCCGCCTTAAGAGTTAGGTAATTTCTGGTTAAGTAACTGCAGTGTGGGGAAGAACGTGCACACATGTTATGAATGCTGCTAGATGGAGGAATCTGCAGAGAAAGTCTGCCAGGGATTATGTGGGTTTGGGGTTGAAGCTGTTTTTCTGTTTTGATGAGTGTACTGTTGCAGAAAGTTCCTCCTCAGTTCTCAACTTCTTGGTATGAAGAGTTGAGTTGACATTTTTGGTGGGGGGGTAAGTATGGGGAATCAAACTCAGGACCTGTCGCTTGCCAGGCAGGCGCTGTGACACTGAGCTAAATCCCTGGCCCTGAGTTGACCATTTTTGAAGTGACCTTGCAGGGCATTTTGCTGTTGGGATGGAGAGAGATCGGACCTACCAGTCCCCGTGTGCTGGGTCTATCTGACGTAACTGCTTTCTTTTCTGTGCAGGGAAGCCCAACAAGGCCCTGGAGATAGCTCTGTTGTCTCAGATGGGAGAGTCTGCCTTTCTCCCTATGTGACTTGATAGTAGAGTCATTAGTTTGTTGGGTTGGATGTTTATTTTTGAGCCTCCCTCACCCTACAGGTGACTGACACACCTGGAAATAGCGGCTTCAGAGGAAGTGGAACCTTGGTTTCCTTGGAAACATTGTCTCGATGTTTTAATCTCCTGGCCATGCAGCAGAGTAATGAGTGTCATATTCATTCTTTAGCATTCACATGGGCCGCCTACAGGCTGCCATCTCCACTGATGAGAGGTGCATTTGCAGGTCAGGTGCTCCGAGGAGGAGTGCTTGTTACTGTTCCATTGGCGTGGCCTCCAGTCCAGTCTCACCGTCGCCCTTCTCCCAGGCCCACTCTTGGTCTAAAACTTCGAAGGCTTGCCACCGGGCACATTCTCCGTGTGGAGGCGTGGCTTGGGATGGTAACGTGATTGAAATTTATGTGTTGGGCTGGAGGTACAGCTCAGTGGGGTAAGTGCTTGCCGCTAAGCACTAAGGCCCTGAGTTCGATCCCCGGTCCCGGGGAAAAAAAAAAAAAAGAAAAAGAAATTTATGTGTTGATATTTTTCAGGTCTCATCGAGTGTTACTTAACCTCTAACAGTATCCGAGAAGCGATGGTAATGGCAAACAACGTTTACAAAACTCTAGGTGCCAATGCGCAGACTCTTACCCTTCTAGCCACTGTCTGTCTGGAAGACCCAGTCACACAAGAAAAAGCCAAAACTCTGTTAGATAAGGCGCTGACCCAGAGGCCAGATTACATCAAGGCTGTGGTGAAAAAGGCAGAACTACTTAGTAAGTATCTTATTTTCTGTGCAGTTGGTCACTGATATTTATAAAACTGAGTCTCGGTTGGACCCCCAGCCCAGCCAGGTACCTGTGAGCAGACAGACAAGTGTGTACCTTTTGCAGCAAGTCTGAGCCACTATAGTTGGTTTACATTTAGCACAGCCAAAGTGCAGCTGGCTAAACCTGCCTGAACTGGCTGAAACAAGCTAGAACTGATTTGTTCCTGTTCACCTCTTTTGGTCTAGTTTTAGTTGTTCTGACCTAGTATAGCTCATTTTAGTTAGTTTGAACTGTTTTTGACCTATCTGGATTTTAGAAAGACATTATTTTTTTGGTATCTATCTAGCAGTCTATCTTCGTGGCACTGGGAATTGAAACCCAGGATCTTTGCACTACTGCCTTTATTTTTTTTTTAAAGACAGAGTCTTGATGTGCAGTTCAGGTTGGCCTTAAACTCACTGTGTAGCCCAGGCTACCCTCAAACTCATAGCAATCCTCCTGTTTTAGCCTCCCAAGTGCTGGGATTACAGGTGTGTGCACCATGCCTGATGTACCTTGATGATTTTTTGTTTTTTTTGGTGTTAGGAGTCAAACTCAGGGCCTTGTACTTGCCAGGCACTTGTGCCACTGTGCTAGAGCCCCAACCCCTTTTTTTACTTCTATATTTTTAAATTTTGAGACTGTCTCATTAAGTTGCCCAGGCTGGGCTCGTACTTGTGACCCTGTTCCTTCAGCCTACCAGAGTGCAGGGATTATGGCACATGCCACTATTTCTGGTATTTATTTTTTAAGTTATAAAGAAAAGTTTTAGGGGCTGGGGATATAGCTCAGTGGCATAAGCACATGCTTGGCAAGTGCAAGATCCTCAGTTCGATCCCTGGTACCGCAAAAAGAAAGCAAGAAAAGTTTTATTTTGGCTCGTGGTTCTTGTTGAAGGTTAAGAGGCCGTATCTGGAGATAGTTTTCTCACTGTCCGAGCCCCACAGGAATGCAGGGTATCACATGGGGAGGGGCAAAGAGTATACCTTGTGTCCTGATTTCTGAGACGATGATCTGGATTTGGGCTAGTTTGGCAAATAAAATGTATTTGGCTTTTTCTTTGAAATAGGGTAAAGAATGCATTTAACACATTCCCACCGGCTTGACCCACCAGTGGTCAGTCCATACATGACTGTCCGGTCAAGCGGCTTGGACCACTAGTGGTAGAAGTGGTACATGGGATACTCATGTACCCACTCCTGTGGCTCAAGCTGCCTGTCAGCAAGGCAGATTACAGCCCATCATGACTGTGTTAAGAAAAACACTTAGATCTCAAGCTCCAGATTCCCTAACAAAGTAAGAATTCAGGTGCACTTGTTCTCCCTGTGTCGCACCGGCACTCCCTGGAGGATGTCTGCTCAGAAGCTGTCGGCTTGTAGTGGTGGTCACGTTTTTGTGTATATGAACTGGGAATACACGTTCAAAATGCTGTTGATGTAGGACAGTGAGGGTCTTTTTCTTTTCAGGCAGAGAACAGAAGTATGAAGATGGAATTGCTTTGCTGAGGAATGCATTGGCTAACCAGAGCGACTGTGTCCTGCACCGCATCCTGGGAGATTTCCTTGTAGCTGTCAATGAGTATCAGGAAGCAATGGACCAGTACAGTATAGCACTAAGGTAGGCACCGCGGGGAGTGGGGGGGGGGCAGTGGCCAGTGTGCAGCAGGAGTTGGGCAGCGCACACATGTTCTGTGCCCACTGCCAAAAACAGAATAGTAATAGTAATGGCAGGAAAATTATTTGTGAATTCATGATTTCTATAATTTTTTCTCAAAGGATATTAACAATGTTAAAGAACTGTTTTGCTCATAACCCACACCTTTTTAACACCTGTGCTCATTTGTGTAGGTCCAGTCCTTGCCCACATATATTTTTGTAGGCTTATACTGAGTATGTATTTTCTATTCCACTTTTTAAAATCAGAGTATTGTACTTTCCTGTGTTTCTGACAGTAGCAGTTAAACACTTGAGCTCTGAGTTTGAATGCTACCTTCACTCTCATCTTGGGCACATTACTGACAGACTTGCTTGTCTCTGGGCACTGTATGGGGTATTCGGTAATTGAGGGCTAAGTGGTTATTCCATGGAATGCTCAGGACACTGTGCGTGGTGCGTAGTAAATGTGAAATAAATGGTGGCATTCGTACCGTTAACACAGCAGTGAAAATTGCGAGGGTTGTCTGTGTCTGAAGTCACGGTGAGGGGCTGTGTGTAATCGGGTGTGCTCCCATCTGCCTAACCGCCAGTAGGTGACAGGTGAACAGCGCAGAGTGCCTGGCGTCTCAGCGACCTCTGGGCCGCTGCAGTTCCCAGAGCTCCCTGTGGCAGCCGGGCGCCTGACCGCGGCATCCTGTAGAAGGTCCGCGGCATCCTGTAGAAGGTCCGCGGCATCCTGTAGAAGGCTCGGAGAGGCCCGGAGCACAAGTGCTCTCGAACGGGCGGGAGCCACACAGACGTGTCTGAGGAGAGGCGGGACTGAGCAGCCGTAGTGATGTGAGCACGAGTCCAGCCTGGACGTTAGCTGCTGTGCGGAAGTCCAGCGCGTTGCTGGTCGGCGGCTGAGACCTGCGAGTGTGTTTCATGGAACGCGGAACAATTTACCCACAGCAGAGTAAATGTGTAATGCCGTAGCTCGAAATTCCCCTATTTTTAAGACATCACATTTGAATTTTTCTCGTAATGTTCGTTCGCCACTTTTATTCGTTATAGCTAATAACCTCCTGCAGTAGAGTAGAATGCCAGGGCAATAGGTGTGAAAAAGTGTAAGAAATTTGTGGAGAAAAATTAAAATTGAGAACTCAAAAGATGAGGAAAAGCTGCCTTTTCTCACTTCGGGTGTGGACTCCCTCAGTGCAGCCTTGAGGCTGGAGTGGCCCAGAGAGGCCCGGATCGAGCGGTTTCTCCGTGACCAAGCGCGTTTCACCGCCGGGCCGGCTGGGGGGCAGCAAGCACGGCAGAGCCTCAGGCCCCCCTCTGCTTTGTTGTCCCCAGCTTGGACCCCAATGACCAGAAGTCTCTGGAGGGGATGCAGAAGATGGAGAAGGAGGAGAGCCCCGCGGACGCGGCCCAGGAGGAGGACGTGGACGACATGGAGGGCAGTGGGGAAGAGGGGGACCTGGAGGGCAGCGACAGCGAGGCGGCGCAGTGGGCGGACCAGGAGCAGTGGTTCGGCATGCAGTGAGGCCGCGGCCGCTGGCTGGGGGTGGCGTGTGCCTTCGCGTGCGCGGGGCGGGGCTCGTGCGCTGGCGCCGGCCGAGGAGACCCCGCGGCAGCCCCGCTGGCGCGCGTCGTGCCAGCCACCGCCTCCGGAAGCTCGAGGACCGGCCGGCGCTGTGTGAGCTGGAGCGGTGTGGAGGACGGCCGCCTGCCCGGGACAGCGGGCCTCCCGCCCCGGGGGCCGTCCTGGGCGCCAGTGCCTTAGGCCAGTGAGGTTTCCCCTTCGCCCGCCTGCCGGCACCTCGCCTCGCCTCCGTCTGGGCGGCCTGAGACGCGGGCGTGACAGTGCGACGGAGGCGCATGGGCGGTAACTAATAAAACTGGTTTGTGCAGTCGCCGTGAGGTGGGGGCCTCTGGAAACGCTGACGCTCGCTGACGTGTCATTGCCCGGGATTCCGTTTTTTCGACTTTTGGGAGCCCGGGGGTGTGAAAGCCTCAGCCGGCGCCTGATGTGCCACCCCGAGCCGGCGCTGAGCCCCTGCGGGGGCGAAGGACGGGAAGTCGGAGCCAACGCCGGGTTTGCGTTTCATAGACGCGGGTCAGGTGCCGTGAAGCGGCGGGAAACAAGGCCCTGAGATACACAGACGGGCAGCGGCGCGGGAGCTCAAAGTGACCGGTGCTGCGAGCGCAGAGCCTGGCGCTCCCGGTGGTCCCGGGCAGGACGGGTGGGAGGCTGCCCGCCAGGCCGGCGCTGGCCCCGGCCCCGGGACCTCGCAACCTCCTCAGGGCCGCTGCAGCCGGAGCTTTGAGAAGAGGCGACAGCACGCCTCCTGGCTCCTGCGGGCCCCAGGCCTCCCTTCTGGCTGT
This sequence comes from Dinomys branickii, assembly GCA_004027595.1. Taxonomy (NCBI): domain Eukaryota; kingdom Metazoa; phylum Chordata; class Mammalia; order Rodentia; family Dinomyidae; genus Dinomys; species Dinomys branickii. The sequence continues at coordinate 134,126 of PVLD010002577.1, read as the reverse complement.
GCGACCCGCTGGGCCCCGAGCCGCTGTGGGAGGCTGGGTGCGGCCGGGTCCTCGACGTCTCGGCCCGAGGGCTGCCGGAGCGCGGCTGTGCAGCTCTGGCCGGGCTTCGTGAGCTCGGAGACGTCGCCCTCGGCGCCCCCGGGCGGTTGTGGCCGGGAGCCGGCTGCTCCCTGCGGGCCGGGGCTCTGCGCCCACCGCCCTGGGGGCCGGCGGCGAGGAAGGCGGGCGGGGCAGGGTGCTCTGCCGCCCGCTTGGCCCCATCTCCGTGCTGAGCCGGCGCCCCTGCCCTGGGCGCCCTCACAGCGAGGCAGTGTCTGCGGGCCTGTGGTCGCTAACCTAGCGATATGTCCCGGGCCGAGCCTAAGCCTGCCTTTGAGCTTCGGGCGGGACCTAGGAGCTGGGCCCATCTTCGGTCACTTCCCCCACGCGGCCCTGTCTGCGCTGCTGCGGGACCAGATCCTGAGCTACCTGTAGGGCGGGGCTGCCGTCGACGGGTCGCCATAGGCTCACGCGAGCCCAGGCCCTGTGCAGCCGCAGCCGCGGGCCCTGTGCCTCCTGCGCCCCGGGGGGACAGGCTCAGGCCTGTGTGGAGCCGCCTCCTGGGCTCTGCCTGGGCCCAGCCGGCCCAGCCTGGGGATCCTGTTTGGACTTGCCGGCTGGGGCTGCATCACCGCGATGACGGCGGGCGAGGCCGGGCTGGGCACAGAGGGTAAGTGCCTTCCGGGAGCCAGCCTGCGGGACCGCCCTGTCCCGGGGCAAGAGGTGGACCTGCCTGGCCTCAGAGCCCTCTGCCAGGGCCAGGGCGTGGCCTTGCCCCCGATGGCCTGGGAGGGGCAGTCCTTGGTAGGGCGGAGCCTGTCACTTCACGCTCCACCCGGGCACCCCGACGTCAGGAATGTCATTGTGTGGAAAGGGCCACACAGTGCCTGCCTGGGAAGGCAGGCCCCACATGCCAGTTTCCTTGGCCACTAAAACGTTAATTTAAAGATCAAGGTACCCTGTGCCGTGCTAGTGGGGATGCAGAACGGTGCCGCCGCGGTGGAGCAGCCACCGCCCGGCACAGTGGAACGAGAGGGACCGGGACAGACAGGTGCGCCAGGCCCTGAGCGCCGCGACAGTGGGGAAGCGCCCGGCCCTGAGCGCCGCGACAGTGGGGAAGCGCCTGGCTATGCGCTGACCCGAGCGGGGCAGGCGCATACTCATCCTTTAACAACCTAAGGCGGAAGCGCTGCTCGGCCTTCCGTCCTGCTCTTTTTTGTATAGTTTGTACATCTAGTTCATAGGCCTCAGTGTCTGTTTCATAGTACTGTAACTTTTTTTGGTGCCAGGAATCGAACTCAGGACCTTGCACTTGCCAGGCAGGCGCTGAGCCGCTGAGCTGTACCCCGGCCCAGTACTGTAACTTTGTGGACTGTATTGTACAGTACAGTACTGTATGTAAGAACTTTGCAAATAAAAGCGAAGCCATCAAGATGGAGCTCCCTTTGCCCCGAGTGCAGTAATGTACACGCAAACCGGTTCCCCACGGAGTGCCCACTCGGCTCGCCAGCCCCGCCTCAGGAGTTGGGACTCAGTCCTTAAACGGGAGGTCTGTGTTCATCCTGGAAAAGGGAGGGATTCAGAGACACTGCAGCACAGACAGCCCTGGAGGACATCATGGAGAGTGTAAGAAGCCACTCAAAAGGCTATCACGTAAGGTGTCTAAGGTACTTGAGACTCCCTCTCAAGAACAAAAATAATTCAAAAACTCCAACAGCATGGTATATAGATACATCTGCTTCTCAGTGTGCCGGTTCTTGGTCCCCCGCCATGTAAGGTGAGCTTCTGGTTCTTTTTTTTTTTTTTTTTACCTTTTTTGAGAATGTCTCACTATGCGTTTCAGGTCAGCTACGTGCTCTTTGTAGTCCAGGCTGGTCTCAAACTCAAAAGGATCCTCCTGCTTCAGCCTCCTGAGTGTTAGCATTACAGGCATGCACCACCACGCCTGGCTAACTTCTGATTCTTTGTGAAAACAAGTTTGTTTTCACAGTGATTTATGAAAATCACTTGGTCGCCATTGCACTCTCCTGTCCCAGGGTAGCAGTGTGCCCTGTGTCCCTGCGTTGTGACAGGGCAGTGCTGCCGGGTACCATTGTGCAGGTGAGGCCATTCCTGCATGCCTGCACTATGCTGGACACTTGTTTCCTGCTGATGTGTGTCACTGAGGCTGTGCATCGAGTCTGGCACAGCGTCTGGCAACTCCACGGACGCACAGGGCCTGCTCCTTGACCCATCCTTTCTATACATGTGCGCTTGCAGGGCCTTGCAGGTGCCACGTTAGTAGGCCCCAATGGCTCCGGGTAGCGCTGGTGTCCTGCACCCTGGCCAGCACCCGGTCACTGTGGCTTTGCTTTCCTCCTGTCTCGGGTGGGAAGAGCCAGCACCAGCGAGCCTCACTGTCAGCCTCCTGGCTGCCCTGGGTCAGCTGGGAACGTTAGTTTGTTTTAATTGCTATTTATTTTTCCTGTCTCGTTTTTTTAGTACTAGGGATTGAACTCAAGGACACTTGCGCTACCTTCTGGTGCCCCCCACAACTTTTTTGTTTTGTATTTTTATTTTGTGGGGGTTTGAGACAGGGTTTCCCTATGTAGTTCAGGATGGCCTTGAACTGGTGATCCTCCTGCCTCAGCCTCCCCAGTGGCTAGGATGAGAGGTGCGTGCCGATGGCCACTATGTCTTGACTGTTTTGGGGACCAGACCACAAACCAGGCTTGCCTCACGAGCACCTCTGCCTCACATTCCTTGAGGTGAACAGAGGACAAAGCTGCGAGTCACAGAGGACCAGGCTGAGCTTCAGCTGGACCTGTTAGCTGTTTTATTCTGTCCAGGGCCTTGCTCCCTGGTGATGACTGTGATCTCCACCCACCCTTTGTTCTGTTCAGAAAGAAGGGTCCTCTGTCCCCTCTGTCCCTGTGGCCCTCAGTCCCCTGGGTTCAAAGGCTGCAGACATATGGCCAGCAGCATCATCTCGGTACAGATTTCACAGCCACTTAAATCTTCCGTGTCTGTCTCTATAAGCAGCCCTGTGCTGACCTTCTTTGTGCTCACAACGCTTTCCTTCTTTGGGTAAATTCCCAGCAGGGGGATTCAGAGCCAGCAGAGGCTTTCTGGGAATTGCGCAGGGGTTGGCCGGCCTTTCGCTCTGTGGCTCCCCTCTTGCCGGTGCTGCTCGCCAGGCCTCCTCTGTGGCCAGCCCTGGCGGGGCTCTCCAGTGACTGGAGACTGTGCACACTGCCCCATGCACTGCGGAGACGGAGTGCCCTGCTTTCCCGGTGTCCAGGAGGGTGGCTCAGCGCCGGCCGTGCAGCCCTCTGTCTCTCTCTGCCTCAGGGCCCCTGGGCCAGCCCCTGGGTATGGGCGGGCGGAACGCAGCAGGGATGTCAGCACCTGGAAGCCCGGGGTGGTGGACGTGGTGGGACCTTTTGGGCCTGGTGTTGCTGTGGACAGCGCCCTGCCCTGCCACCCTTGCCTAGCCCAAGTGTTGAGCCTGCTCGGGCGTGGCCTTGTCGCTCAGCCTGTGGCCACTGCCCTTCTCAGTGCCCATGACCTTGGGGGGGTGGGGCAAGAGTGAGAAGCTCAGCGACAGCGACCGGCCCGAGTGCTCTGAGCACCGCAGTGTCCTGCCAGCCGGCTCCCCCCATGGGCCCCACATGGGTGACCCAGCCAGCTCCCTCCCACGGGCCCCACAAGTGACCCACAGTGCCCTGCAGCGGTCTGGCTCCACACTGCCCCTGAGGTGGCTGCCATCACTCGCTGGGCTTTGATGGCATGTGATGGGCAGGGACTGGTAACCTGTGCACAGCCCCCAAGTGTAGCTCTTTCTGGAACAGAGAGCACAGTGCAAGCTGACCTCTAGGGGGAACCCTGCCGTCATCCTAGGGAGGCCAAGGCGGTGCATGTGGACACCCCACGATCACCACAGCCTGTCCTAGAATTTCTTTATTCAGAACATAAGATTTGGGGCTGGGGGTGTAGCTCTTGGCAGGGCGGGTGCTTAGCATTTGTGAGGCCTGAGCTCAGTCCCCAGATCACATACAAGAAATGTCATTGTGAAATAGAGCACACACAGAAGTACATGAAATGTGTGTCTAAGGCGATGAGTGCTTGCACACAGCACGCAGAGTGGAGCCAGGCGTGGTGGCGCACGCCTGTAATCGCAGCACTTGGGAGGCTAAGGCAGGAGATTGGTTGTGAGTTCGAGACCAGCCTGGGCCACAGAGTGAGCTGAAGGCCAGCCTGAACTGCATAACGAGACCCTGTCTCAAAAAGACAAAAAAATAGAATGGACAAGCACAAGGTCCTGAGTTCGTTTCCTGTTACCAAAAAAGGGAAAAGAGAATGTTTCCATCACCCAGAAGCCTCTGTGTGTGACCTAAGTCCATCCTGTCCCGCCCTTCTCTCCCTTTCTCCCCTCTTCCTCCTCTACTCTCTAACCCTGCCAGAGGTGGCCACTGGCCTGAATTGCGTATGTATTTATTTAGGTTTTTTGTAGGTCAGGCTGGCCTCAAACTTAGGCAGTCCTCTTGTCTTGGCCTCCTGAGTACTGGGATTACAGGTGTGTGCCACAATGCCCAGCTTTGCATTTTATTTTTATACCTTGTTTTCTGACCCTAACCTCAGTTAGATAATGACTTCATGTTCCTCTTTCGTAGCATAACATTGTTACTCCTGAGCCTTATCTTCAGGTGGCCCATGATTTGACGTTAAGCAGCATGCACTTCTTGAATGTAAGGTAAACGGAGTCACGTGTTTTATTCCTTTTTTTTTTACGTGTTTTATTCCTATCTTCTGCTTAACATTTTATTTTATTTTGGCAGTACTGGGGATCGAACTCAGGACCCTGTGCTTGCTAGGCAGGCACTTATTCCACTGAGCTATATCCCCAGCCCTGCTTAACATTTTAATAACTGGTTCATATTAACACTGCTATAACTTACTCATTTTTCACTGATGACCTTTTTGTTATTTTTGAGACATTCCATGGTTACCAGGACTCATGCAGTTCTCCTGCCTCAGCCTCCCAAGTAGGTGGAGCTATAGGTGGACACAAGAGCACCTGCCTTAATTTGGGGGTATATTGGTTTGGTTTAGGTTTTTTGGCGATACTGGGAATACAGGGATGCTCTACCACTGAGCTGTTTTCCCAGTCTGTATTATTTTCATATTTTTAAGGTACTGGGGGTTCACATGAAAGTACATCCCCAGCCCTTTTCATTTTGAGACAGGGTCCTCCTGCCTCAGCCTCCCTCCCTCAATACCAGTCTAATGATTTGAGAGTTTGGGGTTTTGTGTGCATGTGCAGGGGACTGAACTCAGGACGTTGCCTATGCTACATAGACATTTTACCATAAACTGCACCACCACCCCTCACTTTTTTAGATTCACATGTAATCTGAACGCGTAATGATGGTTGAGCAGTTGTGAAATCTCCCCAACCTGCCTTGCTTGCCTTGTGCCCTCTCCGGAAGCAGCCACACCTCCTGGCCACTTTTCATTTTTTGCGGTACTGGTAATGACCAAGGGCCTCACACATGCTAAGCAAGTGCTGAGCCACTGAGCTATACCCCAGACATGTTTCATGTATGCTTTTTCTTTTTAACACATTGTATATTTAAAGTCACCAACCAAGGTACTTCTGTGTAGTGTCCAAACTTAAAAAATGCATTTTATAATTTCTGTTAATTTCCACAAAAATACCATGAGCTGAGGTTGGCCCGCCAAGCCCTGGCCTTGTTACCCTCCTGCAGGGGCCTCAGGCAAGTGCAGGCTATGGAGGGGGCCTTTGTAGCCCAGGGCAACCCTAAACACTGACAGGAGAGATGTGGAGTCTTGCTGTTTTGCTGTGTTTTGGAGGCAGAGTCTTGCTGTGTAATTCAGGCTGGCCTCGAACTCCCAGCAGTCCTCCTGCCTCAGCCTCCTGAGGGGTGGGATGACAAGCGTGAGCCATCACAGCCGGCTTGGGGACTGTCCTGTTTTAGCCTTGCCATTTGCTCTGTCACTGTGATCTCTGTCCTGGGGCTTTGGTCGTGTCGCAAGTGTCTGAGCTTCTGGGTTCCCCCGTGGGGACAGTACCCAGGTTGTCTGTCCACTCCTGATGACCATGTCAGTCTCCCCGGCTCCCCGTGTGACCGCGGCCCTTCCGTTGTATTAGCGGCACTCTGCTCTCCCTGTTGGGAGTTCCCCTTACGTGGGGAACAACTCCCCCTCTGCCTGCAAAACCCGCGTGCAGCGAGCCTCCCACTCCCGGGCGTGCCCGGCTGCCCTCCGCGCTCCTGGCCACTGCCGTCCCTTCGTGAGGCCAGCGCGCGCGGCTCCGTGCAAGGCGCTGTCCTCCCGTTCCCGCGCTCCTTTCCTGCTTTGTCGCCCGGGCCGGACCGACACAGACACTCCTGCCTCCGCCCCACAGCGCCCCGCCGGCATCTTCGGGCTCGGGCGGGTGCTAGCCTGTGGCCTGTGGGCGCGCGGCGCGGCGGCGGGGAGCGGCCGGAGACGCAGCCCTCATGGTTTCGGCACGGGCGCCACTCCCAGGATGGCGTCACCCTCGGGGCCCCGGCGGGGTCTGCGGCCGGGCGCCCGGCTGAGGCAGCGTCTACGGCGCCCTCCGCGCCCGCCCCGCTGGGAAGAGTCTCCGTGCCCGGCGCCGCCCCGTGGACTCGGTGCCCGAGCCCGTCCGCCCTGCGGCGCGGTGCGGCCGCCCGGGCCTCGGAGCGCCCGGGTCGCCGCCGCGCTGTTCCAGCCGCCGAGGCAGCGGCCCCTAGTGTGCCCCGTGCGCACGTGTCCCAGTCACCCCGGCCTCCGCGTCCACACGCGGCTCTCCTGAGCCTCTGCCCGGAGCGGCGGCCTCCCGCACCCCGCCACACACTGTCTTGTGACCGTCAGGACTCCACGCTGGGAACTTCGCCCTAAGTTTACAATGCCCGCTAGAAGCCAGGCGGGACACCCCCTCCCCCGCCGACCGACGGCCGGACCTGCGGCGCGATCACAGGGCAGGGCCTCGCATGAGGCTCTGCACGGTGCCTCTCGGGGGACAGCGCGCGGCGCGGCTGCTCCGCTTTCTTCGGCTGCGCGAGGTCCGGCTCCCCTCCGAGCTCTCGTTAGCAGCGCGCCCCTCCTAAGAGGTGATTTCGAGCTCCGGCTTGAGCGCCTTCCTGCCGGAGGGAGGTCTGGGCCAGGCTTTGTGACCTTTGCCAGCTGGACATGCAGGAACGAGTTTTCTCACAGGCTTTTTTTTTTGTTGTTCTTTTTGAGACAGGATCTCGCTGTGCAGTTCAGGCTGGCCTTGAGCTCACTTTGTAGCCCAGGTTGGTCTCAAACTCAGAACAATCTTCCTGCCTCAGCTTCCCAAGTGCTGGGACAACAGGCCACCATGCCTGGCCTCAACGGCACCTTTTCTCACAGCGAGCCGTGTTCAGAACCTGCATTTTTATGTAGTCAGTCCTGTCTCCCAGGACCGAGACAGCACGTGCAGCAGGGCCGCAGCGCAGAGCACCGCCTTCCGTGCGCTGGGCTCTATCCCCGCACCGCACCGTACCGTACCGTACCGTACCGCACCGCACCAGCAGTGGCCACCTCACCACCGCCGAGCACCCTGTGCTGCGCTCTCAGCCCAGCTGTGTGCGGGGAGACGTGGACAGGCCGGGCCCTACGGCTGGCTCCTAGTTGCTGGGGACAGAGTATCTTCACCGTCTGCCACGGCCCTCTGCAGCCGGAACCCCACGGTGTAGCCGCATCCGTAGCGTGGCCAGGGAGTGCGGTGCGGCCCTCCCGGCCGGAGTCTGCTCCCTCAGCCAGGCCCACGCCCTAGGCCTGCTTTATCAGTGGATGGCCATGACACGGGACCTTATGGCTATGCCAGCGGGGTAAGCACCCTTTTCTACCTATAAGCTCCTCAGATTTGTTACTGAACTTGTTTCGTTTTAGGACATTGAACTTACCTTCAAAACCTATTGCTCCATGCGCCTCTTATTGGGTGTTAGGAGGTACAGGGCTCTGCCCAGCTGCCTGTCACAGTAACCCTGACCTTGGCTGCCGCCCAGGGGTTCACTCCTGTACTGCGGCCTGAGCTCCACCAGAAGCCTCAGCATGCGCGCCGGTCGCTTTTCCTGACCCCTTGTCGGAATAAGCCTGTTGGATACTACGTCCCCAGCCCTTTTTACCTTTTTGGTACCGGCACTCGAACTCACAGCCTTGTGCTGTGCCCCTGAACTATATTCCTGGCCGCTCAGCCCTTTCTAGAGATAAGGCCCCACTAATGACCCAGGCTGGCCTCAAGCTTGCCATTGCCCTGCCTTGGCCTCCTGAGTGGCTGACTGCCCAGGGACACATCACGCCTGGCACACTGAAAGCAACTGAAGAGCCACCTCAGGGACCTGGGGAGGCACCTGGCGAGTGGGCACTAAGAAACCGCCAGCTGATGCCAGCAGCCTCCTCCCCTAAGTCCATCCACAACAGTCAGCAGGCGTCACACTTCACAGGCCTCTCAGCTTGTGAGGCTCCAGTATGTCAGTCGGCCAAGGACTCTGACAGCTGACCTGGGCCCTCTCCCACGGACACGGGTTCTCCACAGCCACTGCAGCCCTGCAGCTGGTCTGCCTGGGCTATGCGGTGACATAGTGAGACCCTGTCCCACTCCCAGACAAGAGCCCCGAGAGGCACCACCATCTCCAGAGGGCCTCGCCCCAGGACCACCCCCCATAATCAATACCACACTGTTTACCATAGAATAGATTTATTTACTGGAAACCGCGTCTCTGCAACGCCTGTTGTTACCAGCACAGAAGGGAAACTGACCTTTATTTACAGTCTAGTCAAACATGCGTTGATAAACTGACGCTCAGCATTTAAGATAAACGCATCACAATATTTGTATTGCACCAACATGTCTACTGCTTCAGATTTCATTAAATAAGTTACATTTAATACAGTGTGAAACAGCTGTCTATACACACTCAAAAGTAACGGGATAAACTGGAGGCCTACGTTTTAACCACTCAACACCTGTAATGTCTGTAACGAATTTATAAATAAGCAAACTGTACAGGGCCAATTAAAAAGTAGCAAGTCTCAACATCACCGCAGGCATGCGGACAGCTCTTACAGCGCATCTAGGGAAGCGAGGGCACTCAGAGAAGTGTGGGGACTTGGCTGATGGCTTCTAGGCTCATGGATAAGGTTTCAGAACCTAATTCTTCTGCAGCAAAGAAACCAAACTTTTCTGGAGAGGTTCTCTGATTTCATTAAATTGCACATTTGTAAGCATTATGCTGACTGAAAAGCTAAAAACCCCATTGGTGACAACATTTCCTCCACGTTACACACAGTGAGTTGGGAGCATTTTCTACCCTTTCCCCAACATCAGCCATGCAGAGGGCTAGTAGATGTGTTGCTAAACACGCACATGCACGCAACCGAATACCCTTACATGTCTGCAAAATGGTTTAGGAAGCGGTTACTCCAGTATCGCTGAAAAGGAAAGAGAGGGGGAATCAGCTTCATGAACCACGGGAAGGAATGTCAGAGTAACTACTTAAGACTCAGACCCACAGTGACAGAGAAGGGACACTCAGCTTAATCTCAGAGGTGCCAAGAGCAGCATTTCCGCCCCAGTGTCCCAAAGGCACCACCCACACAGGCTGCATCTAGAAGCAGCGGCTCTGTGATGGTTGGTGTCCTTGTGCCATCTCCCTGTGCAACCAAGCTGCCCTGACCCGCCCCAGGTGCTGAGCAGTGACAGCCAGGCTGAGAGGTCAGGGGTGCAGGAGGCAGTGGCTCGGGAGCAAGTACCCTGGTGCCAGTGCCCCCCACTGTCCCAGGAAAGTGCTGGGCCCTGGCTGTTGTCCCAGCCTCTTGAGGGAGAAGGGCACACCCCTCTGCTAACTGCAGGGTGCTGGCCATTTTGGTGGAGCCTGGTGGTAAGAGCAGAAGCAGAGGGCGATCTGGCCGAGCTTGCTGCATCGCAGCAACAGTGTGGCAGGCAAGCCAGGGGCAGTAGCGCGGTATAGGCAGACACTGAGCTAGTCTGATGCTTGTAGACTGCCCACCTTCTGGGCCGCGCTGTGCCAACGGCCCCAACCCCCTGTAGGGGCAGGCAACGCGGCTGCTGTGCTCTAGGCACGGGGTGAACTCCCCAATGGGCCCCCACCACAGGCTGAGTGCACAGCAGCCGACACACCCACGGGTGAAGATGGGCTTCCTCAGGCTGACTGCACTAAGGGAGGTGGTACAAGTCATTGGTGTCAGGCGGCCACGCCTGCTACAAGAGGGACTGAGGGGCCTAAACGGTGGGCAGCTGCTAGGGCTGAGGGAGTGGCTGTCCCCCCAGAGGCCTGAGGCTGAGCAAGCACAGCAGCAGCTGGCTTGGCCTCTGCGCACATGCCTGGCTCCCACTGGCCTGCCTGCTCACCCTCTGTAAAGGCCGCTGAATGAAGGCCTATGTCAGGAAGCACTGTGGAGCCTGCCCCGCCAGCCAGACGTCCGCTCTGCTCTCGGCTCGGGCGCTTGCATCTGGCCTACTCGCCCCAGACCCTTCATGCCCCAGGACAAGTCATCACCGGGATGCGGCCCTCCAAGAGCCACTGTCCTGCAGCAGCCCCAGTGGCCTCGAGCCAGCTGCCCATGACCAACCACGCCTCAGTCCATCCCTGGGGCCTCTGAACCTCTCTGCTCCCAACATCTGCATCACACCTAGCCAATCCCGCCCGAGCCTGTGGGCCTCCCAGGAGCAGGTGGGCCTCAAGGCGTGGCGAAATGCTACTTGGCTGCACCATCAATAGCTGGACCGGGAGGGTATGCAGGTTTATGCCCAGCACAGCCCGGGAACACATCCTGGGATAAAGGGCAAGCTTTAGCACAGACGATGTGACCCAGAAAGGTAAAGGAGGTGGCCCATTTAAGATGAACCAGCACTGAGTTTGCTGGTTCAATGACATGTGCTGCTGGCTCAGAAGTGTTCGGGGTGACTCCTTGCTGCTAGCAAGGTCAGAAGCCCCATGTTGTGACTCTGCAGGGCCTCCCCTTCAGCACCAGAGGCAGCTCAGCTCCTTCAGCCTCAAGTGTGCCAGAAACGGCCACCCCCTGGCCTGGCAACAAGGCCCTCCCAGCGTCGGCAGAGCTACTGGGCCAGAGCTGCACCTGAAGCCAGCAAATGCTGCACAGGCTCATGTGTTGCCCTGAGGCTGACACTTGCTATCCCTGCCAGGGCAGTGGCCACACAGCAAACAAGAGGCCTGCCTCACTGGTGACAGCACCTGGGGCTAAAGCTTCCCAATTTCAGGGGAGAAAATACTCACATTAGTTGGATGATGGAAGGCATTGGAGGAAAACACCACAGTTAGGACTGTTAATGACTCATACACTGTTGTAAGACTGAGCTTGAACATGCGCAAACATCTCTCAGATAATGACGGTGGTGGTTAGTGCCACATCAAATAAAAATAGTTCTATACAATATATTCATTTGGTTAGGTGCTATTTACAGACTTTACAAAACACACACATACACACCACACACACACACACACACACACACACACTCTCTCTCTCTCTCTCTCTTCCCTTACATTCCTTGCACCAGGCTACATATAGGCCAGCAGAACTTGCGTAAAATGTGTATCACAGATGACAATTTGTGCCTACACATTAAGGAAAATTTCCATGACTACCTATGCAGCAGAACAGCACCCCTCTTCCTTCAGGCAGAGCAAACTAAATTCTGAACTACCAAGAGGAAGGTGACTTATCTGTGAGACAGTTCAGGATGAGCCACTTAAGAACAAGACAGTTATTTTTCTCTGTCCATTTAAAATGTTTTATTTTTCTCTTAAAACTAGATTGTGAAGTGCCACTGAAGTAGGCGATGTTGGCAAAACAATGTCTGTTACAATAAAGTACATTAGACATTTAAATAAATAACCTTAAAAACTATGTGGAGGGATATGACCCCAGCTGACTGAATCTGGAACAATGTTTTCTGCACAAGCGAGACAGGCATACCTCTGAAGACGGTGTAAACAACCGAGACCCTAAGAAGCTGAGCGGGGCGGGGCAGCAGGGTGAACCGAGGCAGGCGGTGAGGAAGTGGCAAACCAAAAAATACTGACTGAGGTAGCGGACTCTGCTCAGTGCAGAAAAATTGGCTTATGAATAAAAAATTAGACTGTGATATCAAATTAAACCCAGGTAATTAATCATGCAAAAGACAATACATGCTATTTAGTTAAAAAAAAAAAACCCACACACATTCATTTCCTAAAATCTGCTGCCAATTAATTTGCTGACAATGTCCGCTGGCTCAACTATTTTTTATACAAGGATGAGTATTAAACAGAACACTGTACATGCTTTTTCATCTACAAAAAAATATTTGCATAAAATAGTGTTAGTTCTCTGTACATGTCAATGGACACTTTAATTATGTGTATAAAAAGGAAAATCTTGAGCCCCACTGGAGTCAGAAAAAGCAAAACAAAATCTAGAGTATGAAACCTCCTTCACCAGCCAATATGTTCATGTGGAAATTCAGCAGAAATAGACAGTTGCTTTAAACAATAAAAAATTAAGTTAGACATCTTCTGCATGGAGAGCTGTCAGTCAAGACCAGAACATATCACTGAAGTTAGTGTCTGTGCTATAGACCCAGACCACCAGGGGCATTATGAGCAGCACAAACGGCCAGGAAATCCCATCGGTACATGCCGAGAACGAGCAGGATTTGGTGGGAGGCTGCACACACTCTTTACCAGGTTCCAGGTAGTTGCGGGCCACAAACTTGAGCGTCTCGTCCATGAGAATCACAGGCAAGGAGATTTTCAGCACCATCAGCCACTGAGTCACATTCAGCGGTGTGATCTGGAAGATGAGCTGAGACGCAGAGGCCGCATCAAGCCCCGCCCCTGCAGTGGGGCACCCCCACCCCCGCTCCCTCCATCACTCACTGGCAAGGGCTCCACGTAGAGGATCAGGAAATGGAGGGACATGGAGAGGCAGATGGACCCCACGAGCCAGATGTTCTCCCAAGGGGGCATCCTCAGCAAGGACTGGTTCTCAGACAGGCTGAGGACAGGGGAGGGAGGGAGGGAAGGGCAGCTCAGCAAGGAGGCAGCGGCCCACATTCGCGGCAGCCACACCGGGCACTGCCCCCTCTCTCACACCCACCAACCTCATTCTAGGTACCAAAGTTCCTTTCTACCTTGACACAGTTAAGGCTGAGAACACTCAGATGTAGGACAAACTGCCAATTTTACATATAGTCCTCGACACAGCAGATCCCCTCAGCAGGCTCAAAGCAGTTTGACTGCCCTGGATGGTTGGGCTATTTAGAAATCTCCGTTTTTATCACTGACTTAATTGCATGGTCCCACTGAAGGGTGAGATGCCTTCCCTGAGGGGCCGGCACACAGGGGGCCGTGTTCCCATCCCTGTTGTTGGGGACAGCTCCTGAACAGGTGGCTAAGCATACCCACCACTTCCTGGAGGTGGTGACAGCTTAGACTTTAAACCTGGTGCTGCTTATTCTCTTTTCTCTGTGGGAGGAAAGAGCTTTCCTGTGAGTGTCCCTCAACCATGACACACCATCCCCAGGGCCCTGCTAGCCAGAGCACTTGCCTCGCCCGCTGCAGACTCACCTGTTGAGGGCATTACACATCTCAATGGTTACCAAAACAGACAGCGCCATTGTCATTGGGTACGGGGACTCAAAGACTGAGCAATCCACTCCTTCAAAGTCTGGGTTGTCCTCTTTACATTGTAAGAAATGACTCTGCAACAAACGTTCATGGTTATTCCCAATCAGCTAAGTCCTCCCCACTGAGCTATATACCCTAGCCCTTTATTATGGGACAGGTCACCAAGTCACTAACTGTCCAGGCTGGGCTCAAACTTGTGATCCTCCTGCCTCAGCCTCCCTTCCAGAGTGCTGGGATCACAAGCACCTCCATGAGTGACCCAATTAACCCTATTTCTCAAGTCCTGGCACCAATCCACACCACGCCCAGACCTCAGACCCAGGCCATGTGCAGAATGGGCAGAGGTTCCACTCTATCTCCTAGGGAAGCCTTGGCCCTGAGGTTCATCTATCATTTGAATGTTAATATGATTCAACAGACACATAAACTACAGAAAGATCAAGGTCTTGCGACACTTTACATGCAAGGTGCAGAAAGGAAGGGGTTAAATACCAGCTGGTAGAAGGACACTCTGGGCCCACCGTCAGCAGCAATGAACCACCACGCAGCAGCACCCACGGTAGCGGCACCAACATAACCTGGGAACAAACAGGACACTGCTGATACACTTGTGGCTTCTGGCCACACCGTGATGCCCCACGGGGCAACCCCCAAGAGGACAGAGGTGAGCCACAGCACACACGGACATGACGCCGGAGCTCCTGCTGCTCCTACAGCCTGCGCCCCGCAGCCCAGGCAGCCACACCACAGGGTTTAGATCCAAATGTCTACACGCCTGGTATTCAGAGGCGGAGCCGTCAGACGGCGACTGAGCGTGGGAGCATGGACTTTGCGGTAACCCACTCGCGAGTTTCCGGCTGACTGTGCTGCTAGAGGAGGCTGATCCCTGAGACCCGGACGGGTGTCTCTTGTCCCCAGCCCCTCACGTTCTGCTTCTGGCCCTGATGAGGCGAACGACTTTCCTGCGCCGTGCCTCCACCAGGATCTCTGTCCTTGGAGCTGTAGCCGCAACCCTAAATACACCCCTCTTCCTTCAGGTTGTGGGCGTCACATGCTTTGTCCCAGCCACAGGAAGATGACTGATGCCACAAGGGCCTGGGCAGGCAGGGCACTTCCGGTGCAGAAGGACCAGGGGGGTACCACACCCCACCACCCTCGCACTTGGGTGACCTCTCCATGGGCGGGTAAATGCTGCAAGGCTGTAGACCTGTGTCCTCTGACTAAACCCAATGTCCCAGGAGCCTTGCCATACATGACCTTTAGGGAAATGAAGATTACCCAGAGAGACTCATCTGTTCCATCAAAAGCCTGACAGGACCTTACCACAGAAGCCCCCAGCAGAGCCCAGAGGAGGCTCTGGGACTCTTTCGTCATAGGCTTGGGTGTAGGGGTGACCACCACCACCAGCCAGAAAACAGACTCTGACGGTGCCCCTCAAGGCAGTACCCACCAAAATGACCAGTGTGCACACTGCTCACCAGGAATTAAAGTGAGCATCAATGCAGCTGGTCCCGTGCACTGCCACGAAACTGATGGACAGGAGGAACCAGGGCAAGACTGAGCAGAGAGCAGCGGCCAGGCCCTCACCTCCCTGCAGCAGGAAAACGGGCCACAGTCCCAGAAGCTGTCAAAGGCTGAGCACCCTGCTACTCTGTACCACTGTACACCTTCTGCATTTGAAACCGTGTGAGATTCTCTCTGGCCCTCACACCCCTAAGCTATGAGCTGGGGAAGACAACCAGCTCCTGGTCAGAAAGACGAGGGCCACAGGGGTTTACATGACATGGCCCATGAATGCCCGTCAGCGGGTAACCAACCTGTTCTCAGGGAACAGGAGCTCAGTTTTTACTTTGGTAATAATTATCTATTCACATCTTGCCTGCGAGTCTTTAAAGACAGGAGCTGGCAAAATCACCCTTGTATCCCTTTGCACAATGAAAAGTCTGAAAAGCTTGACATCTAAGCTGCTTGTTCGACAAAGCCCCAGGAAGGGTAGGATGCTAAAATAAGAATTGTAACTGTAACAATTGAATTGTAACTGCAAAGCGGCTTTAGGCAGGTTGGGGGTACAGTTTGTAGGCCTGTGAGAGCATCCTCCATTTTTTGTTTCCCCAGTGCCAGGACAGAGGAAAAATGTACTTTTACGGAATACATGAACAGAATTTTGGCCCATAAACATTTTATTTTAAAAACTAGCACCATAAAAAGTTACTCACAGCCAATAGCCAGGTAACGGAAAAAGAGCCACCCGCTGATCAGTGGTTCCTTCGGGTTCCGGGGTGGTTTATTCATGATGTCCAGGTCAGGAGGGTTGAACCCCAGTGCAGTGGCAGGCAGGCCATCTGTGACCAGATTGACCCAGAGCAGCTGGACAGGAATTAAAGCCTCAGGAAACCCAAGGGCTGCTGTCAGGAAAATACTGTTTCCATCCAAGGAAAGAAAAGAAAGAAAGGCCCTCAATGACTCTTGAGAACTAGTTCAGCAGCACCACTGTCCTCCTCCCCTTCCTCCCCTGCATGTTCCCCCGAGGTAATCACAGAGCATCTAAGGTATAATAGATGAATCTGTTTTTTTTTTTTGAATCAGTGTTCAAGAATTTCAAAGTATCTCATTTAAACTCACTGCTGTGTTAAAGAAGTCTCTGCCCATTAGCACAGCTGCAGACAAGTCCCCTTCCCTTGCGTGTAACCCCCGTGAGGCCCAAGGTCCCATTACCTCTATAGGGACCCTGTCGCCCACAACACCCGACACAGGCACAGGGATGAAACAGCTAAGAAAGGGAGAGCAAGCTGGGAGCTGCTCCTCATGCCCAAGGCTGTGGAAACAGCAATACAAGCAGGACCCTCAGAAACCCACCAGACAACCTCTCCCACGTTAGATGAGATGAGATAGCGGATGAATTGCTTCATGTTGTTGTAGATGGCCCGCCCCTCCTCCACGGCAGCCACAATGGTGGAGAAATTGTCATCTGCTAGGACCATCTCGGAGGCAGTTTTAGCCACGGCAGTGCCAGAGCCCATAGCAATACCAATCTCCGCTTTTTTCAGAGCAGGAGCGTCATTCACACCATCCCCAGTCTGAAATGAAAGGCACCAATAGTCACTGGGTGCTTCTGTCCCAGTCAGAGTATGTGTGTAAGGTGCACACGTCCGGCCCAACCAGGGCAAACACTAGATAATACCACCAAATGGCTCCTCTGTGACTGACTTAGAAGGGCCTCACACCATACCAACTACTGAAAACAACTCTACAGAAAATAGCTGGCAACTTGACAAAAGAAGATCCAAATCAGGAGACTAAAAAAGTTTAGTGATAAAAATTATAATCTGAAAAAAATTATAATCTGAAAAAAAATTACAATCCACTGCTAGGCATCTGTCCTACCTAATCACTCACCATAGCTGTGATCTCATCGAAGGACTGAAGGAACTCCACAATCTTAGACTTGTGGGAAGGTTCAACTCTAGCAAAACAGCGGGCATTCAAGCAGGCATCCCTCTGTGCCGAGGGACTGAGTTCATCAAACTCTCGACCTGTGAAAGCCTTTGACACCACATCCTCATCTTGGCCAAAGATACCAATGCGGCGACAGATAGCTACGGCAGTGCCCTTGTTGTCCCCTGTGATCATGATCACTCGAATGCCTGCTTGCCGACACAGCTTCACAGAGGAGGCCACTTCAATCCTGGGAGGGTCCAGCATGCCCACACAGCCAACGAAAGTCAGGTTCGTCTACAGCAAGGGAATCACCGAGTTAAAACAAAGTTCTGCTTTGAAAATGGACCAGTTGCCCATTATCTCCCTTGTCTGTGTTGCTGGGGATGGAACCTAGGGCCCTGCAAACACTAAGCAGACACTCTTACCACTGAGCCACACTGTCAGGTTCTGTTAGGTTTTTTTTTAAATGAGTGAAAAGTCACTACATCTTGTTTAAAAATCATTCTAGTTGTTTCTGCAGAATTGAGATCTGGATCTGGGCCTCTGCCTTGAGCTATATGCCCACATTTTTGTTTTTTATTTTTAAACAGGGTCTTGCTAAGGTTGCTGATGGGCTCAAATATGGACTCCTTCTGCCTGGCTTCCAAATCACCCTTTAAATCTCTTATAATAAGTCTAAAATGAGGAAAAACACCCTGAGGAAATATTTTGAGATCAGCCATTTCACTGGTCCATAGGATCAAAGTTTTAGGATATCTTATCCAGGATATGGGAATTCTACTACCATGAAAAAATGGAAAAATAGGGCTGGGGGTATTGCTCAGTGGAATAAGCGCCTGCCTGGCAAGCGCCAGGTCCTGAGCTCAGTCCCCACTACCACAAAAAACAAATCAAACAAACAAAAACCCCCCCAAATCCCATAATTCTCACCTTTAAAACTTAGTATTTTTAGAAAATTTACATGAGTTGCAAAACCAGTTTTGTAAGATTATTAAAGCTGGTCTTGACATTTTTACATTGAAAACAAAATTTTATGAAATTAGCAGCTCTATGTTTGAAGCAGCAGCCTCAATTATAAGGGTGACATGCTGCTTGTGGAAAATCACAGCCCGCCCCATCTCCTTGCAGCAGCTCTGAACACTGCCCGCAAGCATGGGAGGAGACCCCTTGGCTACCTCATACTTGATGAAGTTGGCGGAGTCCTCCAGATGCATCTCTTCTCTTCGCAGTGGGTTGTCGTGAGTGGCCAGGGCCAGGCACCGCAGCGTGTCACTGCCACTGCCCCACTCTCGAATGACGGACATGATCTTCTGTTTGACTCCAGAGGTCATGGGCATCTTGGTACTCCCAACTCGAATGTGGGTACACCTGTCAATGACACCTTCTGGAGCACCCTAGGAACATTACAGATTCAGGTCAGTTTTATTTGCTGGCCCCGGGGACCTTGGCCCTGGTTACGAAGAGCTCAGGCACAGAAATCTGTACTTGCCTTCACGAACATCTTGCTCATGGATGTCCGGCTCGGTTTGTTGGGTGTACAGTACACAGACATTGATTTCCTATCCCGTGAAAACTCTAAAGTAAATTCCTTTTTCATTAGCTGTTTAATGACCTGTAAGGAGAACAAAGGTGGCATACTGTTGGCTAACCCATTTCCACACATTTCCTGAGTGTTCAGTAAATACACACAAGGCCCCTAACTCCATGACAGACCCTGGGGATACAGCAATACAAAAACAGGGTATTGCTCTCAGGAAATCCGTACCCTGGTTTGAGAGAAAGAGTACAAAGCAAAACACTATGTGCTACGGAGAAAAAGCCACAGGGGAGTGAAAAGGGACACAAAACTGGTGCACAGGGCCACAGAGAGAGTTCAGGGGCAGAGCGCCTCCCCAGCAAGTCCTTAAGTTACACGCCACTTAGGATGACAGTACCGAGGGAAAACACAGATTTTCATACCAAAAAAAGAAAACTTGTGTAAGTACAGTCAGCAATGTCTCACTCAGTTGTTGGCACGTGGGGACATAGCAGACTCTGCAAGGTCTGAAGAGGAGGCGGGGACGGGGTGGGGCACACTCCAGGCAGCCCGAACGTGCCTTTTGGCACGCTCACAGGGCATTCAGTAAGCAATGTGGTTGAACAGTTTATGCGAAAGGGCGAGTGGGGACAGGTGATGGGTTCTGAAGTCACTAGGGCACTTGGTAATTAGTGAAACGAGAAGACAATGGAGAGCTTCAAACTCCAGCTTCTATGACCTCTTGGGAGACGAGTGGCACCACGTAGTAGAGTAACACAATGTGACCAGTTGGTGGCCCTGGAGGTTCTGGACAGAGCAGTGGGGCCCATGTAGCTGTCACAGGGAGCTGCTACACCAATCAAATGAGACTAAGGCATCAGAGGAACAATTTATAGTAACTGTAATAGCATTATGAAACCAAAAGCTACCCTATTAGACTCTGGCACACTGACAGCATTAAACCCATGGGACCAGAGAGCATAGCAGAAACAGAGAAATGGACAAGGACTTGGTAGAGAGCCTCCAGTTCCTGGTGGGACCTGAACAGTCAGCTGGCCAGATTTGGTGAGAAAGCAAGTAGGGCGAACAAGCCTGGTGTCTTGGGAGCCAACTGAGTTTCAACTTGCAAGACAGAAGTACCAGGTGATGGGGTCAGGTAAGGCAAGACAGAACCTTCAGCTTCAGGCCATTACCTACATATGGAAGATACCTTCTTTCCAATTTTTCTTGCATTGTTGCACAGAGCAGGACAGCTAATAAAATCCCCAGTTAAGAATCAATAAGCAAAATTGTTTCCACAAAGTATAATGCTAGCACCCCAACCAGTGTGGAGACACACTGCTAGCAGGTATAAGTTTTATCATGTGCCTCTTCTGCATCTGTGGGGATGTTCTCATGGCTTTCTACATAGATTTTCCAACACACACAGGAGTGACAGTAATTTGTGGAAATCCTACAGAATCTCAGCATCCAATGCAGGAGACTGTGAGATTTGGAGGTTACATGGTCGGTCAGCCAGGCCAGGCATCTAAGGTATCTGCCAGCCACTAAGCCACCTCAGGTTGCAAAGGAGTACGAGCTCTGCTGAAATCTGCACGGAGACCCAAGGCAGTGTTTCCACCAAACACTTGTACCACCAACAGCTGCACAGCTCGACAAGCCCAGAGGGAAGTCCCTGACTTTAAAGGGTGGGAGATACACAGGGCAGGGTCCCTAGGAGAGAATCAGAGCTAACCCCCCCTGCAGTTCCAGTTCACATGGGCAAAGCAGCTGGGCCACCCTCTCTGCCCCTGAACTGTGGCTCTTGCTGAGCTGGGAAGGTCAGTAAAGAGCTTGCTTTTGGGACTTTTAAGGAGTGACAGTCACTTCTGATATTTTCACCAAGCTAATATGAAACAGATGAGGCCAAAGAAGCATGGACAAGATGCCCAGTCTCTCACAGACACCCTTTCCTGTAATTGTGCTGCTTCCAGCAAAGGCACCATCTTTTAGGCTCCACACCTAAAAGTGAATACAGATCCAGGGCTAACTCCAAATGATTTCAAACTTGTCTGGAAGGCGAGCTCTCAGGTCGCAAAGCAGCGGCAGCCACACAGTGTGGCTCTGGAGGGTTTCTCTTTCCTACTGGCTGTCAGGGAGGAGCCTTGGCACTTGTCTACTGGCTTGAGCCTGTGCACGCATGACTGTCCCATCAGAAAGCTTTTCCCAATGTCGGCACAAACATCATTTTTACCTGTCCTTTTATTAATAAAAACACGTCTGATGGAAGTCATGCATGTACCACCAGTGGTTCCAACTGCCTAGCCGCAAGACACACCCTGTGAATGTGGGGGTACTGCAGGGTTCTTATTTCACAGCAGTCACATCAGCAGGGGCAACGTGCCTACACTGCGTGAGACCATGAGTAGAGTACACCCTACATTCAGATGAAGCACTCTTCTCACCCTGGTGTGGTGTGAACAGGTAAACTCAGGGAAACAAAGGGTTTGGAGTGGGAAGCCAGCTCTACCTCACACCACACAAGGCAGGCGTTGGTGTCCCTCCCTCAAAGTGTCACAAGTGGGCAGGACAGGCTCCAAGTCCTTTCCCACATAGGCCCAGATTCTGTGTGGCCACAAAAGGCTTTAGTACCCGAGGTCCTCAGCAGAACATCCCCGAGCCTAGGCTGCACTGTTTGCTCAGGTTAAGGGAGCCCTTGTCCCCAGTAACACTTCCTCCTGCTCTGCCCTAGATCTTAACAGAGATGGGGGTTTACAACAAGCAAAAGCAGGAACATTATAACTAATCATTTAAGAGAAGAGGCCTTGACTTTGCATAGCTTATAGAACTAAAAAAGCCTTTGTTTTTACCTCTCCAACCCCAAGCCTGTTCTTGTTTTTTTTGGTACTGGGTATCCAACTTAGAACCTTGAGCTTGCCAGGCAGGCACTTATGCCACTGAGCTATGTCCTTGCCCCCAAGCCTGTTCTTTAAACATATAGTCAACTACCTTTCTCCTCTTAATTCTCTAAATTTATCTAAGGAGTAAGGAAGTCCTACAGAAAGGCCTCAGGCGCCAACTGACAGCCATCTGGTGATGTCACCTGCAGAGATGGCCCTATCACAATGGAGTTAAGCTCCAGCGCAGGACAGCACTCTGTAGACAATGCGAGGCAGGCAGTGTTTACACTGGCACAGTGTGGAGGGTGCTGGGTGTTCCAGGTGTAACTTACTTGGGGGCTGGGAGCTGGGCAGATGTATGCCCTGAATTGTATGCTGAGGGGATCTTATTCCCTTTTCCAGTGTATCTTCTCCAGCTTCTATAGTTCCTTCCCCAAGTTTCCAGAGCTTACAGCTTGCCCCTACTGCCCTCACTCACTGGCGCTGCACAGTCTCCTGCTACTGAAACTTGTCTCACTGTTTCTTATCCAAAGCACCTGACCCTCTGGCTAGGACAGCAGCCACTTCCATTTTTTCAGGTGAACAGTCACAGGATGGTCAGTCTTGTGGCAGCTGTTGCAGGTGGCTCTCACACAGGGGCTTGTGAGGCCACAGGAAGCTAGGTCTACAGTGCCAGGACAGTCACCGGCTAGCGAGGAAGGGGGAGCTGCAGCTCCTGATAGCCTTATTGAGGCTGCTGGGGCTCAGGTCCAACTCACTGGGCTGGCCACGGAGTCAAGTCTGGCAGGACAGGGGCTTAGAGACTGCTCATCTGACAGTGTCAGGAGTTTGCTGACCTCATCAGGTGAATGTGTTTTGCTTTTCTTCCTCTTAACACCAAGGTCTGTCAAAAAAGTACTATTTCCTCCTTTAATGTTTAGCAACATTGGGCTGGCAAGTTTTTGGCAGGGGCAGATTTTTAACTTAAAATTTCCTTTACAAAAGATTATTTTTTGTGCTTTCTGTACTTAAAGACATATTTTAATGCAGCGCACCCTATTTTCGTTATTTAGTTCCAAATACCCTCTAATTCCCACTATTGCTTTTCTTTTGTAAGATACAGACTACCAAAAAGATTAGCTTCCAAACACTTGGGGGAAATTGCTGGCTAACAATGTCTAATTCCACTGTGCTTAGCAATACAGTGTCTGATTTCAATCCCTGCTCACTTGAGTCTTGCTTCACAGACCAGCCGTATTGTCTCCCTTGGTGAATAATCCATAAGCATCTCAGAGCACGAGAAGTGGAATAACTGAAATACTGATTTCATCACAAATATTTACATTTGTTCAGATCTTTGGAATGTCTGATTTTCCCATTTATTAGATTACTAAAGCTC
Organism: Dinomys branickii; assembly: GCA_004027595.1. Taxonomy (NCBI): domain Eukaryota; kingdom Metazoa; phylum Chordata; class Mammalia; order Rodentia; family Dinomyidae; genus Dinomys; species Dinomys branickii. The sequence goes on along the minus strand of PVLD010002577.1, from coordinate 111,194 downwards.
TAACTGTAGAGACTTTTTTCCTTGATCTGACCAATCTTTGCTTCATGTACTTTAAATGTGCTCCTAGGTACATGCACAAATGATGTCTCTTTGGAATTGCACAAGGTCACAGGGGACTCTGATAAGAGGTTCTGATGGACTGATGGAGGTAAGAACTTAACCAGAAAGACTTCAAGAAAACAGGCGTGGAACAGGTTAGTATGCTAAGAACAGGCCTTTCAAGAAATTTTATTACATAAGAAATAAGTAGAGTACTGAATAGGAAAATAAGGTCAAAGAAAAGTTTAAGATAAAAACATACTAGGTATTTTCCCTGTGCTGAGGAAGGGCTCAGTACAGATGGAAACTGAACTACACGGGAAATGCTAGGAACAAGGACAGTCCAATCGCAGCCCTCACGGGCACAGTGGCTACTGAAAAAAATTACCTAATTATATTGTTTGGAAATTATGTATTGCTTGCTTTTATTTTCTTGGTCAAATAGCAAGATCATTTTACCTGAGCATGAACATAGGGAAGTAGGTGTTGCAAGTTTGAGAAGATATAATTAGTTGTCCAAGAGAGCAGGAGAGTGAATGGACTACGTAGATATGGTATGACTGATGGCTGCACGAACAACACACCAAATGCAAGTACTGACCGAGTTGCAGGCATTTGCACGTTCTATTTTAGAAAGACCCTTCAATTCGGTATCAAATACATTCATCTTCTCTACCAGGCAAGTGAGAGCAGTCTCTGTAGCTTCTCCAACTTTTTCATACACACCTTTCGCCTGTATGGATTAAAGGCATATAAAATATATATATATATAAAACAGGTAAACTTTTTTTTTCCTTTCCCAGAGAAGGACAACCTCACATTGTGCATCATTTTTGTTTGGGCCGTTTTCCTACACTCACTACAGCAGAACACCAGATGATTAAAAACGTGCTCACAGTACATGTGTACATGCTACCTTATTCTATCAAGTAGCTGTGTTATGATGCTCTATCAAGTAGCTTTGTTATTTCCCTTCCACTAATCACAGTATATATTCATTAAATGTAAGAAGCCACTAATTGTAATATTCATTTAGTATTTCAAACAGTAAGTTTCAAATTCTGGATCATTGCTTATCACTGAAGAGTTAACATTCTGACTTTGGGCCTAGCTTGCCTTGAGATAATGCATGTCTGTAATCCCAGCACTTGGGAGCCTGAGGCAGGAGGATCGTTCAGAGCTCGAGACCAGCCTGGGCTACAAAATGAGCTCAAAGCCAGCCTGAACTGCATAGCAACACCCTGTCTCAAAAAAAAAAAAAAAAAAAAAGCAGGCAAGCAACCTAGCTTTAGACTTGATCCTCCTGCCTAAGTTTCCCAAATAGCCAGGATATAGGCACTCACACCTGGCTCGTTTATATTATTTTATTGTAATCATCAAAGCTTCAAGCTTGTCCAAAAATACACAGCTGTCCATCTTAAAAAGAAAATCAATACCCTATTCCATGCAGAAAACATTTTCTGCTGGGTGAGGTGGCACATGCCTGTAATCCTAGGACTCAAAAGGCTGAGGCAGGAGAATCATTGCAAGTTCAAGATCAGCCTGTGCTACAAACTGAGCTCAAGGCCGGTCTGAACCACATAGCGAGATCCTGTCTCACAAAAAAAATGAAACAAAACAAAAAACCAAGAAAACACTTTCTAACTTGGAATCATGCTGTCAACAATTGAGGATACGACATGAAATTTTTAAGTCAAGAAACAGCAATACTCAGTAAGGGACCTATGAATGACACACAGCTCTCTTTGGCCAGACGCTGCCGGCACCAAAAGAGATAGGCTCTTGAATGGATGGGGAAAATAAATCCAGGAATGCTGCTTTCCAAATGTAAGAAGGGAGGCTGGGTTTTCCTTCAAGCCATCCCACCCTTAAACAAGAAACTGTGAGCTCTCTAGCTTCTCTTTTACAAACAGGCTTACCTCATTGTAATCCAAAGCAGAGTCATTACAAAGAGCACAAATGGTTGCTAATTCTACAAGACCATCATACTGATGACATTTTACTGGTTTATCATCCTTATGCCTGTCAACAGAGAAAACACTCTTAAAGCAGCATGATTATCACTATTGATGTTTCCCTCAAAACAGATTTTGAAGCCGGGCGTGGTGCTGCACACCTGTAATCCTAGCTGAGGCAGGAGGATCCCTGAAAGTTCAAGACCAGTGAGCTGAAGGCCACAGGGAGACCTTGTCTCAAGAAGACAAAAGGTGTGGGAGACATAGCTCAGCAGCACAAGTGCCTACTTGTCAAGCACAAGGTCCTGAGTTCGATTCCTGCCCCCCACAAAGGGCCAAGGACAAATGATTAATAATCACTGCCCCACTTTGGCGTATTGGGAGTTGAACCCAGGCCCTTGGCACTCAACTACAAGCCCAGCTCTTATAATCTTTTCTTTTCCTGCGACAGGATCTCACAATGCTCAGGCTGGTCTTGAACTCACCAATATGTAGTCCACACTGCCCTAAACTTTCATCGATCCTCCTGCCTCAGTGTCTGATTGTCTTGAGGCAGGAGGATTACAAGTGTGTATGTACCATTATGCCTGGCTTGTTTTCTTTTTTAATGTGTTATTTTATTTTAATGCACTCCTCTAATAAAGAGTATCAAAACTTGAGGCACATCCATTCATTTTGCAGGGCTAAGCTACAACCCCCCTTCCCCTTTGACTTCTCAGGATGCCGCGATGCCATCATGGATCCGACAGATGAGGAGGAGGGAGAGTTACTCACACTTCTCCAATGGGTGCGTATGTTGAACCAGTTATGGTAAACTCATTAAGGGAGCAAGTATCGCCTTCAACTTTGTCCAGAATGAACATCTGTGGGGAAGAAGCGGAAAGGCATTTAAAGGTGTGTGTGTGTGTGTGTATCTGTGTATCTATCTATCTATCTATCTATCTATCTCACAATCCTTGTTAATTTTAATAAAACTCCTTGAGGGTCAGCCTTAGGACTGTCCCTTCTCTGACTGCTATTATTAACATTCCATCCTACCCTGCAGCTAACAGTCATGCTGAATTAGTAACAAACGGCAGTGTCACCAGACATACACAACAGCACCAAACTGGAGACGCAAGAACTCTGAATCAGGAAATGGTCAACACCAATGACTCCGGATGTTCTAGAAGGTTCAGAATCCCAAATTTCCACTGGCTGGCTAAAAAAATGGTATTAGATAGTCCTGTCACAGAGCTAGGCATAAAAACTTGGGAAGAATAAACTCACTTTTCAGAGTTACATAAACACTCCCTGAGTAAAATCAGACAGACTGCTTTTCTGCACCTCCCCACTTACTTTATTGTGGTAATAGCTCATTTTCTATGAAGGTCCCTAACTACATGTATACAGTAAGGAGCCAGAGGGCTAAGTGAACTGCTTTCCCATAGACAGATGCACTCCTGCTTAGAAACCTATTCTTTCTTCTCCTCCCTTCTATTTGGTGGTGCTGGTGAGCAAACCAGGATGTTGGCGGGCAAAGGCAAGCAAGTGCTACCACTGAGATTCAGCCCCCAGCCCAGGAAAGAGCTGTCAACGCTACAGGAAAACCAAGTCGCCTGCTGTGGTGGTACATGCCTGTAATCCCAGCACTCGGGGTGCACAGCAGGAGGGACACCTGGGGTACAGGGTGAGGCAACTACATAAGGACGCCTGTCTCAATCAAAACAAAACCAAGTGACACAGGCTACTTTTCTTAATGATGGATTTTTATCTTGATTTATGGCTGGGGTAGGAGGACTGGAAGTTCAACCCCAGCCTAGACAATTTAACAAGATTTTGCTGGCACACACCTGTAACCCCAGAACTCAGGAGGCTGAGACAGGAGGATTGTTGCGAATTTAAGACCAGCCCAGGCTACAAAGTGAGCTCAAGGCCAGCCTGAACTGCAGAGCAAGACCTTGTCCAAAAAATAAAAAAAAAAAAGAGAGAGAGAGAAAGATTCTGTTTGAAGGCTGGGCGTGGTGTAACACAGGCCTGTAATCCTAGCACTTGGGAGGTTAGGCTGGAGGATCACTGCCAGTTCAAGGCCAGTCTGGGCTACATAATGAGACTGTGTCTCTAAAACAAAACAAATTAAACTACACTTAATAATAATTCTTCAAGGAGGAAACTTTAAAATGTTAAAAAAAGGCAAAGAAGCCATTTTATGCTTTTTTTTTTTTTTTTTTGCGGTACTGGGGATCGAACTCAGGACCCTGCGCTTGCTAGGCAAGCGCTTATTCCACTGAGCTATATCGCCAGCCCCCATTTTATGCTTTAAAGAACACTTCCATAGCATTTCAAAAACTGGCTCATTTTTATTCTAAAGTAACTTCTTTTGTCTCACATGAGTTATATAGTAGATAATCTAAATTCAAAAGTTTTCATTTGAAAAGCAGACTCAGAATTAAATCAATCCTGGAATAAACTAAAATCTGACATATCACGAGATTTAAAAAATAAAAATCAAGGGCTGGGGAATATAACTCAGTGGCACAAGCACCTGCCTTGTAAGCACAAGGTCTTGAGTTCGACTCCTGGAACCTAAATAAATAAATTTTTTTTTCTTTTTCGGTCTTTTTTCAGACAGGGTCTCACTAGGCAGTTCAGGCTAGCCTTAATTAAGCTCACTTTGTAGCCCCAGCTAGTCTCACATTTGGAACAATCCTCCTGCCTCAGCCTCCCAAGTGCTGGAATTACAGTCATGTGCCACTATGTCCAGCCAAACAATTTAAAGGAGAATAAAGGAACAAAAATATTTTATAAAGTATGAAATTGAAAAAAATTTGTGTTTTTTTTTTGCTACCAGGAATGAAACCTAGGACCGCGGGCTTGCCAGGCAGTTGCTTATGCTGCTGAGCTATATTCCCTGCCTGAAAAAAATTCAGACACTGCTTACTTTCATGAACATAGCAACTGTTCTGAGAAATTAAGTTTCCAAGCTAAGTTTACACATTCTACTGGGGGCGCTAAACAGTAAGCATGAACTCCCTTTCTCTTTCTGAAACCACCAGGGTGACAAAACTGGCTTCCAAAGCCAGACATGGCGGCCCACATCTGCGCTCTCAGCACCCAGGAGGCTGAGGCCAGAGGACACAGGGAGTTCGAGGCCACCCTGAACCATGTAGCGAAACCCTGTCTCAAAAAACAACACAAAGAACACAAACCAAAACAGAACAGAACAAGAAAACCAAACAGACTTCTAGCCAAGTTACCCACCCTTTCACTTCCAGAGTGAGTGAAAGCCCTTTTCTCCTGGAAAAGCCTAAGACAAACCTAGACGCTGACCACTTGAGAGGTGTGGTGCCCCCACCTGCCCATCACCTCTGAAGCTGGGTTTAGTCATCACTACAGGGGGGAGAGGGATGGCACTAGCTTGGGGAAATGTGACTCAAACCATCTTGAGCTGGGCACACGGGCACATGCCAGTAATCTCACCGCACTGACCACGCTAGAGCGACTGAGGCAGGAGGACTGCCTCAAGTTTGAGGCCACCCTGGGCTATATAGTGACTGTAAGGCCAGCCTGAATTGGCAGTCAGACCTTGTCTTGAGAAAAAGAACAAAAACCTACAAACATCACGAATTTGAAATTAGCAAAATAAATATACATAGGATTTGAAAAACCTGAAGGTAGCTGGGTGTGGTGGCACATGCTTGTAGTCCCAGAACTCAGGAGGCTGAGGCAGGAGTGTCTAGGCTACATAAGTGAGTTCAAGGCCAGCCTGCACTATATAGTAAGACTCTGCCTCAAAAAGACATGGGGAAAAAGACACTGGAGATAAAGCCAAGATAAGGACAATCCTTTAATGTCATACAGAATTATTACTTAAAAGGTCTACTCTTGAAAACAGTTAGCACTAACTATATGAAGGTACGGACTTGTACTCTTACAGAAGACATGTCATTTTATTTTCCTGCAGGTATCAGTTGTGAAACCCAGCCAGCAGTCCTACTATTATTCCTTTAAATTCTCTTGTAATGCCGCTTTTATTGATTTCCTTGCTAATTAATGAGAAATAAAAACTTTGCCACATGTCCCATCTATGTCCAGTATTTGTGAGTTACACATACTTTACTATACTGACTTCTTTTAGATAGAGAATTTTTCTGAGACAGGGTCCTATGTTGCCCTACCCGGCTTCTAGGCTCAAGGGACTGTCCTGCTTTCACTTCGTGTCTAGGTTATAGGCACACGGCACTGCGCCACTTTTAATGAAGTCTACAAAAGAATGTGGGCTTGGAGTGTAGCTCACTGCTAGAGCACCACTTCCCTAGCAAGAATGACCATTGTGTGATGTCCCTGGACCTCAAAAATCAAACAAAAGAAACCTCAATTATATCACTATTTCTTCACCTGTTTTTTCCTTGTTAATGGTACTAGGGGTGAACCCAGGGCCTTACACGTGCTCGGGAGGCGTCTACCACTGAGTTTACCCCTGAGCTCCACCCCAGCCTTTTACATTTTACTCTGGAGACAGAGCCTCCCTGTGTTGTTCAGACTGGGCTCAAACTTGCAATCCTCCTGCCTACTTTTCAGGAAAAAACATAACTCATTGAATATTAGTTAGTTAGAATTTTAAGTTAACTAGCTGCTTCCTCTGAAGCTTGTCTGCCAACATACAGAGACAGAAAGTCAAAGAAATACAAAAGCCTCTGGATAACACCCTGATAGACGGCAGCCATGAAAATATCCCTCATTTCTTTAGATAATTTCAGAAATTAAATCAAGTATTGTTGGCTCAAGCCTCATACAGAATAGTTTCAAATTCTAAAGTTTTGATGGCACAAAGGGGGAGTATTTTTAGGACATACAGAAGCACAAACGAACCTGAAAAGGACTCCCTTACCCTGCATACTGACATCTGGTTTGTGGTAAGTGTACCAGTCTTATCCGAACAGATTACGGAAGTGCAACCGAGGGTTTCCACAGAGGGAAGACTTCGAACAATGGCATTTTTCTTTGCCATTCTGCGAGTTCCCAGGGCCAGGCAGGTGGTGATAACAGCAGGCAGACCCTCAGGGATGGCTGCAACTGCCAGAGCCACTGCAATCTTAAAGTAGTAGATAGCACCTCGGATCCAGGAGCCCCCGTGCACTGGGTCATTAAAGTGCCCAATGTTTATGATCCAGACTGCAACGCAAATGACAGAGATGACTTTGGAAAGCTGTTCCCCAAATTCATCCAGTTTCTGCTGAAGAGGTGTTCTCTCCTGTTCCGTGGCCACCATTTCATCTCTGATCTTGCCAATTTCAGTGTTAACGCCAGTTGCCACCACCACTCCCATGGCTTTCCCAGCAGCAATGTTTGTACCCTACGGAGAAATACAAGAGAACTGGTCACAAAATCAATACATTCACTTAAACAGTACTGACCTGCGTAACTCGGACATTGCATTTTGACCAAGGCACCCAGATTCCTCATCCTACTCTACTAGAGATGACCCAAGGCTGCAGTGACAGTGCACAATCCCTCATGCAGGTAGCGCACTACTCCTACCTCTCCAAACCTGGCTTGGATTCCACAGAATACCTCCCTACCCAGCTCCACACTGATCTGTCTGGGACTCAGTTCATAATGTGGAACTGCACTTGTAGGCTACCTTTGGACTTCGCGGCACTCCAACCCTTCTTCATTCCCAATTTTTCAAACTCCACACTACCCTCAATCCTATGCATTTTCTGTCTCTGGCTCCCAACAGTGCCCTACTTCTGTCAGCTGTAAGAAGGGCAACCAGCCCCAAGTGGGCTATTTTGAGGGTCAAACACCAGCACTGACTCAATGCCACCAATGTTAAGTGTTCTCTTTCCACCCCATTTTAATTCCTAGTGTCAAAATGACATGGCTTTGTTATTTGCACTGTAGCTCTAGGGCGCTTTACTTCCTATGGGCAGTTAAAATCTCCCAATAACCCACAAAAGCCCACTACTTGAAATACCAATCTAGATTGCAAACAACCAAAATCCGTGCATTTTTGCACTATTTAAAAATACTTTCAAATCACCCAATAAAGCAAAACAGTACAATGAACATTCACACACTCTTAACTCACCATTACCAGTGTAACATGCTGCCTGCTCTTTCCTCTCCAACACACCTCTCTACATCCAAATCATTCTGAAAACACCCCTCACAGGCTAACAGCTTCCCCAAACAGATCTACTTTCCAACTGTTCACAAATACAAGTTTAAATATGTTCAACCTCATCAGTTTTTGACTCTTAAAAACTTGCCGATAAAAACAAAGGACATCTAAGTCATACATTCTACTTGTATTTCACTGGTTTCTTTGTTTCAAAGGGGGTGAGGGGACTCTGGGGACTGAACCCAGGGCCTATGCATGCTGTGTGCTCTACTACTTAGCTACATCCCTGGTTCTGTTAACTAGTATTTTCTAATAGCCAAGACTGAACAAGAAGAGTATTAATGTCCTTCGGAACAAGAGCCAACACTTTTTAAAGACTGATCCCTAAAAGCAGTAAGTAAAAAACAACAATGGACTTTTGAAACTCTGGGACCTTCTCTAAATAAAATACATCTGAAACCAGACAAGTGGCACAACCCTGCATCTCAGCTGTCTGGTGGAGGACAAGGCAGGAGGACTGCAAGTCTGAGGCCAACCTAGATGATGTAGGAGACCCTGTCTGAAAATGAAAACTCACCACTCCCTGGATTAAAATCCCAACACAACCCCCAATACACAAAAACACCTTTTGAGGGTTTGGGAGTGTACCTCAGTGGTAGATTACGTGGTTAACCTGTGAGGTCCTGGGTTCAATCCCCGGCACCATTAATTCCCACCTAAGATTTGATAAAAGCTAAACTTACAGAAAAAAGCATGTTCTTCTTATCTTGGTTGACAGCCCGTGGGTCAGGGACAGGGTCCGTGTGCTTGATGACTGAAACGGATTCACCTAAACAAGTTGTGGACAGTTAAACCTGGGAACATCCATACCCACCCATCACATTCCTCGGACACTGTCAACATGGAAAAAGGAACATTCTAAAGAAGAAAACTAGGAAAATTTAGTGATAAAAATTCCACAAAAAAAATTTAATTCCACAGCAAAGAATATCAGGATTAAAAGAAGTACAACTTCAAAATAAAGGACTTTTTGCCTGGTGTGGTAGTGCCTGCCTGTGGATTATAGCGCTTGGGAAACTGAAGCAGGAGGACCGCTATGAGTTTGAGGCCAGCCTCAACTATACAGTGAAACCTTGTCTCAAAAACACAAAGACAAAACCAAACAAACAAAAAAGTCAATTAAAAAAAATTTTTTAAAGAAAATCCCAATTACCTTCCTAGAATATGCTCTGAATACTTAAAACAGGATTCCTCCGTGAGCCTACAGTATGATTATTTAATAGAAGAGACCCTGTTTCTACAGAAACACCCTGAGAACTTCACCCATACAACCCAATCACTGCCCCAGCATTTATACCTTAACTGCTTCCAGCCTATTGGTGCTAGAAGTTTTACCAGATAAGCTATTCATTAAAACAAAGCAAAACAAAAAATCAAGGGGGGAACCCCAAAATCAAAAAGGGCTGAAGTTACATACATGATATTAGCTGCTTTCAAACATTGATCAGGTAAAATTTCGTAGCCTTTAGATTTTGTTTAATTTGGCTTAGCACGGTTCTTAAGTTACTCTGACAACCTTACTTCTAGTTCATTTGAACCCTCCACTCTACACTCTATCTGTATCACACAGCAATGGGAGAGTGCTGCCCATAATTATAAACCCAGGAGTACCGACTCTAGGTGGTGCAGCAGTGACTTTTTGGGGGCTAACTTTTTGTTAACTGCATAACTGCTTATTGCACATTATCTTAGATGTAACATTAGAATTCTTCTAATGAGAAAAGTTATAGTACTTGGGTCTATTCTTCCAGCCTGGAGAAAGTAATGTGCTTTCCACAGGATGAGAAGGTAACACTTCAACCTTGAGATTATTACCTCTTCTAACAAAAAACAACCTTTTAGAAAAGTAAACTAGGGATTTTATATTAAAACAAAACTATTTTTTAACTAAAAAGATAAATAGGGGCCATGAGATTAAAGCCTTTTAAACCCATATTAGCACAAAGCCTAACTGATAAAGCACTAAGAAAACAAGTATCTTTGGATCAGGGTGCCACAGGGAAGGAGACAGTGGGGAAGAGCTGACTATACTGGTGTGGACACGGAAAAGTGAGATTGCAGTAATACTTACCAGTGAGAATAGACTGGTCAACTCTTAGAGTTGTAGACTTGATGGAAGTTAATCTTATATCAGCAGGAACTTTGTCACCAACTAATGGGGGGAGAGGGCGAGAGAGGGAGCTAAAGTCAACTTCTGTTACCTAAAGATGAGTTTGTCTGCAAATCAATACAACTCTTAAAGAAAATAAACAACCAATATACAGCACAGTATGTCAGGGTTGTAACCCTACCACTCTGAGAGGCTGAGTCAGTAAGTTCGAAACCCAGTCTGGGTTAAGAATGTAGCTCAGAGCACCGTGGGTTCACCCCCCACGGTCAGTAATGAAAGCAAGCAAGCAACCATGATTACTAGGTACACAGACAGACAGACAGAGAGGAAAACTCTGTGAAATAGCTAAGATGGCTAACCTATCTCAGGTGCAAAGATGGTGATGCTTATGAAAACTTTTTTTTTATTTTTTAAGACCAGGTTATACTATGTAGTTCAGGCTACCTTGAACTCACTATGTAGCCCAAACTGGCCTCAAACTCAAAGTGATCCTCCTGCCTCAGGTTCCTGAATACTGGGATTACAGGTGTGTGCCACCATGCCCAGCTGTGAAAGCCTTTAAATACAATGTATTCTACAAATGCTTTTGCTGGGCATGGTAGCACACGTAGGAAGCTGAGATAGGAAAATCTCTGAGTTTGGGGCCAGCCTGAATTATATGGTGAGATCGTGTCTCAAAAGAAAGAAAATAAGTAAGTAAAATTAAAGTTAAAATGTTTGGCTATATATGCTCAGACATGGAAGCATCCATTTTGAATACTTTGCCAGGATTACAGTATGGCCTGTGCCACTAGGCTTGGATTCTCTTTTTTAAATAGCGATTTATGTATCCATCCATCCATCCATCCATCCATTCATTCATTTATTTATTTAGCGGTACTGGGGATCGAACTCAGGACCCTGCGCTTGCTAGGCAAGCGCTTATTCCACTGAGCTATAACCCCAGCCCTCCATTTATTTTTGAGACAGTGTCTTGTTACATAGTTCAAGTTGGCCTTGAACAAGTGTACCCCAGGCTGCCCTCAAACTCATGGCAAGCCTCCTGCCTCAGCCTTGGCCAACGATGGCACTCTTTTAAAGATGTTAATTCACACAAAACAAATGCAACATGAAACCATACCAAAAAAAAAAAAAAAAGAAAGTAGACTGACTCAGCAAGAACATGTGCAAACATTCTTATACAAATGACAGTAAGATATGGAAATTTCCCAGTTTTAGTAAACTGGGCAATTCCCTAGGTATGTGAGCCCTGCCATAAAAATCCTATCTGCACAGCTGTTTCTTTTTTTGTCTTTTTTGAGACAGGGTCTCGCTATGTAGTTCAAGTTGGACTTGAGCTCACTTTGTAGCCCAGGCTGGTCTTGAGCTCACAAGGATCCTTCTGCCTCAGCCTCCTGAGTGCTGGGATTACAGGCGTGTGCCACCAGGCCCGGCTCTATCTGTGCAGCTCATCAGGGAAACTCCAGAGCTACAGTGCCACTAAACATTCTATGTCAGGTAGGAGCAGCAGATTTAGGACTCATGACTCAGCAAGCCTCTCAGGGTTTGTAGCCACCTGTTTATGTTGCTAAGTATCAAGCAACAACTACTGCAAACTTTGGTGGACAAACTGGCAATACATTGTTAAAATTGCAAAGCACCATGATTTTGCCACAAATTCAAAGATTATGTAGTTAATTTATAGCAGCTTTTGTTAACACTAGAAAGATGAGATAACTCTACAATGAAGTAAAAACTTCATCTAAAATATACTGTACATTGAGTGAGGAAAAACAAGACGTAAATGGTACTTCTGGGGCTGCCAGCAGTAAAGAAATACCTCTGGGAAGGTGAAACCAACTGGAAACACTGGGATGGGGAGAGAGAGATGGTTCACCTTATACCCTCTGTACTTTTTGAAATATGAATTTTCAAACAAATGAATAAATCTCTTGCACAGCCCAAGCCAACCCAGCCTTTTCTGGGCTGAAAAGTTCCCTTAATAGCTCTTACCATGTCCACATCTTAGCTTAGAAACTTCCCTGGTATACATGAAATAAAGTGCCACAAAAAGACACCCAATACCAGATAAAGGTGACATCTCATATATAGCCTGAGAACATCCTCTCTAGAGATTCAAATATATGCCTAGCAAGCGCAGGGTCCTGAGTTCGATCCCCAGTACCGCCAAAAAAAAAAAAAAAAAGAGATTCAAATATTGCTCATTAAGTGCACATCTGCATAAAAACAATTTTACATTAATAAGTACAGGGCAGGGTTGCAACATGGTAGTGAAGTACTTGCCTAGTATGTGTGTAAGCCCTGAGTTCAATCCTTAGCACGGCCCCAAAAAACCTCCATCCCTTCCACCTCCAAGTGTAGAACAGCTTTCCAGGACTTTCTAAAGAGTAACTAAAGAGACTTTTGAAGTATCTAATGCATGAACAGCTCAAAAAAATTTTAAGTCAAATCTTCATTTTGCAGACTACGAACTTAATTGTATTACCCATCACAGGTTATACATAAAATGGTAAAATAGCATCCTATCCAAGAAATAAAACACTGGACTTCTTAAACCTTCCATTTAGTTCCAACTGTTCTGTACTTAAGAACTTCCAAATAGAATACAGCTTGCAGGCCAGGGATATAGCTCAGCAGCACAAAGTGCTTGCCTGGCAAGCATAAGGTGCTGAGTTCCATTCCTGTTACAAGAAAAAAACAAAGAACAAAAATATTCTGTTCACTGGGTGTAGTGGCACCGCCTATAATCCCAGCACTAGGGAGGCTGAGGCAAAAGGATCCCTTGTGAGTTCGAGGCCAGCCTGAGTTGCATAGCAAGACCCTGTCGCAAACACACACACACACACACACACAGTGCATGAAACGATCCCTAAAGCAGGCATTGTGTAGAGTCTCTCTGAGTAATCTCAGGAGGCAAAGACCTTCCTCACATTTGACTGCAGGGACATCTAGGGAGGGTGGAATTCCTACTGGAAATGCTTACGCAATGAACAGCAATATTCCAACAAAATAAACTAGAGCCTTTCATTTTCACAGAATTCTGCCCATGCTTAGGAACACATCTACCAGATGATTCAGACAAAGTAATCATATTCTAAACTTCAGTGACCTTCAACAAGGTAAAATGCCCTACTGACACGAAAATTTAAAACCAAATTGTAATTGTTTTCCTGTTTTATTTCTGCCTGTCATAACCAGATTCTAAATGACCTTGAACACTGTGAAATGAGTCCAAGTTCAATGGTATGTATTATGACTCTAAATGGAGAATTTTCAAATGTCCTTTGATGTCTGGGGTGATATATATCCAAATGCTGCAAAAGGTGAGAAGACTTCTGTCCAATATAGCACAAAGGTCCTCAATCAGATGTCTATAGTAACTGTGTAAGTTTCATACACAGTGCTTGTAGGGCATTTGCTTAAGCACACAGGTAGCCTTTGGTTTGATCTCCAGTGCTGCAAATAAATAAAAACAGCAGGGTGGACACCTGTAATCCCAGCACTCAGGAGGCTGAGGTAGGAGGACTGCTGTGATTTCGAGGCTAGCCTGGGATATAAAGTGAGTTGAAGGCTAGCCTGAACTGCATAATGAGACCCTGTCTCAAAAAACACAAAAAATAAATTAATTAAAAAACAAACAAGTGAACATACACAAAAAAAAGCCAGGTGTAGTGTCACATGCCTGTCATCTCTGCTACAGAACTGGACTTAGGCAAGAAGATCAAAAGTTTGAGGTCAGCCTGGGCAAATTAGTAGTCCTGTTTCAAAAAATAAAAAGAGCTGGGCAATGTGGTACACATCTGTAATCCCAGCACTTGGGAGGCTGAGGCAGGAGGATTGCTGCAAGCTAGAGGCCAGCCTGAGCTACAAAGTGTGTTCAAGGCCCACTTCAACTATACAGTGAAAGAAAGAAAGAAAAGTGTACTTGTGGTTCACCACTCCCTGGGTTCAATGGAGAGGGTGGATTTTCAGGCAGTAAATACCAAGGTTAAATTTCCTGGGTGACACAGCTAACATTATCAGAGTAAGGTAGTACAAATACAATATATATGCTATATATATATCTATATACATGTATACTACATATATCTATTACATATGCTATCTATCTATCTATGCTACATAAAATATTTATGGTAACATAATAAAAAAAAAAATCAACTACTTTTCCTAAAGGTCTAAATGTGTGAAGAGTGTCTGCTCTACAGGAAGTATATTCATACAGTTAAGTTCATCAAATACTGAGGAAGAATGTCCCAAATGTCAAATGGCAGAGAACAAATGACTTAAGATGTTCTTAAATTCTTATCAACTTTTCTTCCCTTTCACAACTGCCATTCTAATTGTTCAGCAAATAAATATTTAGGAATTCAAAGCTATGGAAAAAGTTAATAAAGGAGGGCTTTCATGAACCCTTTGCAAAAGTACATACAGTTTGATGCATTTGAAGTGAAGCCTAGGGATTCACTTTAAAAGAAATTTCCAAAATCACTAAAAAATTAAGCAAAACTGTCCAGGCATGGTGTGTGCATGCTTGTAATCACAGCACTTGGGAGGCTGAGGCAGGAGGATCATTGTGAGTTTGAGAACTGCCTGGGCTACAAAGTAAGCTCAAGGCCAGCCTGAACTGCATAAAAAATTTTACTGTCACATTTTAGAACTGAATGCAAGCTTTCTTATCTAACAAGGATTACATGTAACAATTTCTATCACTTATATCAAATACTGACATTTAAAATAGTACTCAGAATATCCTTATTAATTTTAAATGTAAACTTCTAAAAATTTAACTCACTGTGGAAAACCCAGATACTTATTAAAATCTTTTCTAATAAAAAACTGTAAGATATTACCTCAAAAATGCCACTACTGGTTCAGTTTAAATGTCTCCTAAGCAAGTCATAGTAAAATTACTCTAAATTTAAGCATTTAACTGCGACTCAAACATTTTCAGTTTATGACTAAAGTCATAAATTGTGCAATGATGCAAAAAATGAATGAAATTTTTCACTAGAGAATACCTCTGGTAACTCCAAACAATTTCCAGTCCTCAGGGTAAAAGGGAACAAATATTGCAAAACACTAACCATGGTGGAATGCTTGCTCCCAGTATGGCTTTTTGGGAGTTCATTCTCTTTTTAACATGCTCTCAAAACCAGAACCACAACCGTGGCACAGTCGTGCATGTACCACAAGTGGTTCAAAATGCCTGGCTGCAAGACAAATAGTATTTAAAAACTGCAAATACGAGCCAGGCATGGTGGCGCACAGAGGCTGACGCAGGACGATCACTGTGAGTTGGAGGCCAGCCTGAAGTCATAGTGAGATCATTGTCTTAAAAAAAAAAAAGCCAGGCATAGTGATGCACACCTGTAATCACAGCACTAAGAAGGCTGAGGCAGGAGGACCATTCAATGTTCAAGACCAGCCTGGACTACAAAGTGAGCTCAAGACCAGCCTGAACTGCAGTAAGACTCAAAAAGACAAAAACACTAAAAATAAAAACCACAGACAAGCATAGTTTGTGTCATAAGGAAGTTTATAATAAAAGTGACTAAAAACTGGGGCTGGGGATATAGCTCAGTGGAATAAATTTAAGTTAATAGAGGAGGGCTTTCATGAACCCTCTTAATTAAAAAACAAACAAGTGAACATACACAAAAAAAGTCAGGTGTAGTGTCACATGCCTGTCATCTCTGCTACAGAACTGGACTTAGGCAAGAAGATCAAAAGTTTGAGGTCAGCCTGGGCAAATTAGTAGTCCTGTTTCAAAAAATAAAAAGAGCTGGGCAATGTTAGCTGTGTCACCCAGGAAACTTAACCTTGGTATTTACTGCCTGAAAATTCACCCTTTCCATTGAACCCAGAGAGTTAATTTAGAGCTACCTGGGAACTTGTTAGAAATACAGAATAATCAGGACCATTTCAGACCTAAAGAAACATAGCTTGTGCTTGACAAGCGCAAGGTCCTGATGAGTTCGATCCCCAGTACTGCAAAAAAAAAAAAAAACAAAAAAAAAAGGACTAAAAAACTGACATAGCTGGTCCCATGCAAACAGGTATCAGAGGCAGACAGGCATTTCAACTGAGATGTCTAAGAAGCCACCATATCTACCACACAGAGTTTTTAACCACAAAGTAAAATCTGCTTTAAAGGTGAAACTCAGCCTTCTCCTTTCCTTCATCCAACAAATACCCATTAAGGCTGCTAACAGCATTATTTTTAATACATAACACTAAAACTTCATTTTAAAAATTCAGACTTCATTTTACATTAGAATGTATAGATCTTTTTTTGGCCATGTATTATTATTACAACTTGGAGGATGCTGCTTGTATATTGGGAACTGCTATAAGGGCTTTATGGATCATTAGTTCAATCTTCACAAAAATGGTACTTCATTTCCAGTTTATAAATGAGGCACTTGGGTTGGGGATATATAGCTTGGTGGCGCCTGACAATCGCAAGGGCCTGAGTTCGAATCCTAGGCACCTTCCAAGATCACAGTATTTTACAGTCATACTATGAGCTCAATCTAATTTCAGGCTCATCTAATTTTGCCTATCACAGGGTAAACACTGTTGAGCACCATCTTTTACATCTGGAGGACAAACAGTATTCAATTAAAAAAATCTACTCCCACAAATTTATAAGGTTGTGATAGAAAATAAAGCAAACATTTTAATTTTAAAAAGATTCATTACACTGTCCCTCTCAAAGTACTCCCCTAATCCCTGCAAACACACTTATTCCATCATTCTTGTGTTTTTTTGTCTTTTTGAGACTGGGTCTCACTATGCAGTTTAGGCTGGTCTTGAGGTCATTTTATAGCCCAGGCTGGTCTCGAACTCACAATGATCCTCCTGCCTCAGCCTCCCTAGTGCTTTGATTAAAGGGTGCACCACCATGCCTGGCTCTCCTTTTTTTGAGACAGGGTCTCACTATATAGTCTAGGCTGGCCTTGAACTCATGGGGACTCTCCTTCCTCAGCCTCGCAAGTGCTGGGATTACAGGCATGCGCCACTACGCCCAGCCCAATCCCATCATTCTTGCAACTTCTGGAACCATTCTGGAAACCCTTTCATGCATCCTTAGTTGCACTGTGGTGGTTGTCTCAATGTCCTGAATTGATTCAAAACTCTGGGAAAAAGTCCCACAGGGCCAAATCTGGTGGATGAGGACACCCTGCAGTGTTTTTAGGAGATGCTTTCTGTTCAGCAGCAGCATTCACCATATTTTTTGATCACCCCTCATTAAGACACTCATGAAAAAGGATGTTAATGTTTTACTGCAATGAATCATTTTATAATTTAAACATTTATTGTAGATTTGGCCAGACTTCATATCCCTGCCATTTCTCCATATTCCAAGTTTTGTAACAGTTCTATCACTGACAAGGCCAAGCAATTTTGCGTATTTTTCAAAAATATTATCATCTTCAATATTCTACACTTAGGGGGCTGGGGGTATAGCTCAGTGGCATAAGCGCTTGCCTGGCAAGCGCAAGGTCCTGAGTTCGATCCCTAGTACCGGAAAAAAAAAAAAAATTCTACACTTAGGGAAAAGTGCCACCCCCTACCATGTACTTTACTTTTTCCAAAATCTACATTTCAGTGGCACAAATAAAAAGGTTGAAATTTACTGGTACTGTGACTACCACTGAGTCATGGGGAGCAGGGAGGAGGGGATTACAGGAAAACAGGAAATGCCAGCCCCATGAAATCAGGTCAGGCTCCAAGATTAACTGGTACATCATGGTGACCGGTTAGGGAGACCTTCCCAGAGTTCCTCACTTTGCAGAGTTCTAATGTCTTAGCTATCCTGACAGTGCTGGAGATCTTAAGTCTCAAAACTCTACTTATAAACATCTATATGGACTTTGTTTTAGATTATTTTACTTTTCTGCTTATATATGAAGTCTTAAAATGAAGAATTTACATCTGTTTTAGAAATACAGATGGCTGGCCCAGGGATATAGCTCAGTGGTACAGTGCCTGCCTGCCAAGTGCAAGGTCCTGAGTTTGACTCCCAGCATCAAAAAAAGAAAAGAAGAAAAAAAGAAAAAGAAATAGAGATGTTAACCTCAAAACCGACAAAATATATGGTAGGTACTCCTATCTGGATACAGGTATTTCAGACCTGCATCTCTGGCTTTGTATTGCAGTACGTACGTGTGCGTGCACACACTTTAAAACAGTAAAAACTTTATCCTAGTAAAGTCTTATTAGCATCATGTCTACTGCATAAACCAGTTACACTAATTTCAGTGTTTAAACCAAAAAGCTAGCATTCTGGGGCAGACATCAAGGGTAAGGACGTAAATAAACCTTTTGAAACTGTGCGAAGGTTTAAATGTTTTTAAGAGAGCATCCATAGATTTCATTAATTCTCAAAAGGACCATGATCTAGAAATGATTTAGAGCTACCTGGGAACTTGTTAGAAATACAGAATAATCAGGACCATTTCAGACCTAAAGAAACAAACTAAACATTTTTAGAAAGTTCCCAGGTGATTCCTATGCACACCAAATTAGAAGTATCACTCTAGGTATGCCAAATTGCTGACCAAATCTGTTTTACATTGAGATTTTATACAGAGACTGTCTATGGAACACTTAAAATATTTACTAGATTTGCTAGGTGTGGTGGTGCATGCCTGTACCCCTAGCACTCAGAAGGCTGAGACAGGAGGACCAAGCTAGGCAATATAATGAGTTCAAGGCCAGCCTGCACAAAGCGAGACCCTGTCCAAAAACAAAAACAAAAAAAATTACTTATTTACTTTTACCTTTACTAAAACAATCTGCCAACGCCTGTGCTCTACAGCGTCAGTGGGCTCAGCAGATATGGATTAAGTGTTCATTAAATGTTTAAAGCCAGGCTGCTCCAATCCCAAAAGCATTTCCTTCCTTTTCTCCCTCAGAAGACAGTGTGGCACTATGTAGCCCAGGCTGGTTTTAAACTTGTGGCAATCCTCCTGCCTCAGCCTCCTGAGGGCTGGATTACAAGTGTGCGTGCAACCACACCCAGTTCTAACAGTTTTCTAAAGCAAATTCCAAGACACATGTATCACACTGAATGAAATAAACATACTTTAGAGCTAGAAAGCTACATAAGAGTCTACCTTCCTAAGAGTTCACTCTGATTGCCTGATTCTGTAGAGGAGAATTTACTTTGTCCAGTGTAATCCAGGTTTTGGTACATTAACTGAGTCATCTATTTCACAACTTTGCCTTTTACTCAATTGTTTTAAAAAGTTACTTTATATTATATTAACCAAACCTTACAAGTTAACTATGAAGTTAAGCCTTATCTCTCCCTTTTATGAAGTTTAAAAATTCTCTGCATTCTTTAAAAAATATTCTTATAAAAACTTTAATGCAAATGCAATTTTATGTTTAAATTGTGTTATTTCTTACATAATCTTAAAACATGACTCACTCCACAGTATGCTACAGGACAGAAGTCATCTGAGGATATTTGTCTACTTGCTACTAGTCAACCATGGGTTACCAGGATACATGAAGTTTGTTTCAAACAATCCTGAAAACAGTGCCTCTGAGAAATCAATAAATAACCCCCCAGGGTTTACGCTTAAACCTCCCAAATTCTTGTCTATCATATCTTGATTTTTGTCTATCATATCTTGATTCACGTTTTTTAGTGCCAGGGAGGCACTCTGTCACTGAGCTATGTCCCCACCTCTTGATTTACTTTTGTAGCATTTAGATCTTTGATCCATTTTGATCTTAGATTAGTGAGACATGGTGAGAGATACAGGTCTGTCACTGTACCTCTGTGGTAGAACTTCAAATCCAGGATTGTGAGGCCTCTTCCTATTTTGTTCTTGTTGTTAACCCAGGATTGCTTTTGCTATTCTGGGTTTCTTCTGGTTCCTTATGGGTTCTGTTTTATCTTGTTTTTTTGAGACAGATTTGTGTTTTGTAGTTCAGGCTGTAGAGACTAGCCAGGGCTATACAGTGAATTAGAGGCCAGCCCAAACCATATCTGTCTTGCGGCCAGGGATAATAGCTCAGCGGCACAAGTGCCTGCCTGGTAAGTGCAAAGTCCTGAGTTCGATTCCCGGTACTGCTCCCCCCAAAAAGTTAAAAAGGGCCAGGGATATAGCTCAGTGGCACAAGCACCTGTCTGGCAAACACAAGGTTCTGAGTTCAAGTCCCAGTACCAAAAGAGTTCTCACCAAATGAACCGTATCTGCCTCCAAAAAAAAAAAAAAAGATATTACAATGATTAAGTACATACCCACATTTATGCCAGCATAATTCGTAACAGCTAAATCTTGGAAGTAGCCAATCTATGTCCATCAACAGATAAACAGATACAGAAAACATGACATTTACTGATAATGGAGTACTACTCAGTCATAAAGAAAGATAAGCTTGAAACATTTGTAGGAAAGTGGATGCACCCAGGTCATGTTAGTGAAGTAAATCAGACATAAAGCTTAACTATTACGTGGTTTCTCTGATATGAGAAACCCTAACTACAATCAACAGGACAGAAGATACTAAAAACTAGGGAGAAAGACCTCAAGTGGAAAGACTATAAAAAAGAAGGGAAAGAGCCAGGCATGATTACACACTCCTGTGATCCCAGCAGTCAGGAGGCTGAGTCAGGAGGAATGCTATGAGTCTGAGGCCAGCCTGGAGTACAAAGTAAGCTCAAGGCAAGCCTGAATTGTAGAGCAAAAAGACAAAAAAAGAAAGAAGGGGCGGAAAAGGAGACATGTATATACCAGTTCCCACAAAGAATGTAACCATTGCATACTGAAAACATACAGAAAAAATTACAAAAAGGACTCATGCTGTAGCAATGTCCAGAAAAAGTAAATCCACACTAAAAAAAAAAAGTAAACTGCTTGCGAGGGACCCAGGTAAGGAAGACAAAGAATGCAAATAATTGGGATGGTGTTTCTTTCTGAGGATGAAAATGTGCTGGAACTGGTGATGAGGGTCCCATACCTCTGTCAATACACTAGAACAATTGTGTACCTTTTTTGTTTTTGGAAACAGGGTCTCACTGTGTAGTAAAGGCTGACCTTTACTTAGAGCAATCTTCTTGCCTCAGTCTCCAGAGTACTGAATACAGACACGCATCACAACCCCTGCCCTAACTGTGTACTTTAAATGGGTAAGCTGAGCCTGGGATGCAGCTCTGCAGCATGGCACCAGCCTGGCAAGTGAGAGGCCCCGAGTTCCATCCCCAGTAACCCCCCAAAAAGGGTAAATTTTATAGCATGTGAACTACATTTCAATAAAGCAAAATAAACACTGCTGGGCATAGAATGCATGTCCATAATCTGAGTCCTCAGGAGGCTGCAGACTACGTAAGCCCAAGGCCAACCTGAACCACACAGGGAGACCCTGTCCCAGGGTAGGGGTGTAGCTATGGCAAAAAAAAAAGTCAGAACATATGACCAATATTATGGTGCACAGACATTCACCAAGTACACTGTACATTGTCTGGCAAATTAGCTATAGCTGAAGGCAGATGCAATAAATCAAAGACTCGTTTCCTGAATTTTAAAATGTAAATATGCAGAGTGTGGTGGTACACACCTGTAATCACAGGACTCAGGAAGCTGAGGCAGGGGGATTACCAAGTTTGAGGCCAGCCTGGGCTACAGAGAGTTCAAGCCCACCCTGAACTATGTAAGGAAACCCTGTCTCAAAAATCCAAAAGAAGGGAAAGGGAAAGGGAAAGGGAAAGGGAAAGGGAAAGAACTGCCTAAGAGGCTGGGGGTGAGCAGGGCAAGCACCAGGGCACTTGTTCAGCATGTACAAGGCCAGAGGTACATCCCCAATACCTGCAGAAAATTGAAATCATGTAAGTTAGCAGACGTTACACAATGAAAGAATTGTGTATTTCAAGTGCAGTGGGAAAACCACTTAAGGATTTTCAGCAGATGAATAAATGGCAGTGCTCTAAATATCCACTCCAGCTGTAGTGTTGAATGAACTGGAAGACAACAGTGGCAGCTGAAGTTCCTCAGGAGAAGGTGACAATAACGCGTGAGTGGACAACCCGACTGAGGAGACGCGGACCTTCAACCACAGCGATCACCCATTTTCTGGTCCAGTCAATGGTCACAGAGACAAATCAGAGGAAGAGTCAAGAAGACCCAAGTTTCTCAGTCAACTAGTTTGTTAGTATGACTTACTAGAATGGAAAAGACTTGAGAACTAGAATTTAGAAACAAAAACACCAAAACGACCCACATTGAAGAGAAGCTGGCCTTAGTTTGTTTCTTCAAAGGAGATGATGTCTTGTAGCAAGGCTCCAGCTTCCTGTGTTGTTTATCACTGTCCTCTACTGATGTAAAGGAAGGAGAAACACTGTAGGGTAAATTCTTTCTGTAGACCCAGTACACTGAAATAGTCCAGCCAGCAAAAAACATTCTTGGAGAGACTGAGTGCATATCCCCAGGTGGAGCTGGACAAATGTATACACACAGTCAACCAGTGCTCACACAACATTTAGACAAGGGTGTCTGCAACCCCACCTACCATATATTTATGGAAAGGCGAAACTACTTTTTCTTTTTCCTGTTATTAGCACTATCACACCCTATCTATCACCTGACCTAGAAATCCTCCAAATATCTTTTTGGGGCATAGGGTTTTTCACTGTGTAATTCAGGCTGGCCTTGAACTCACTAAAGTAGTCCAGGCTGGCCAGGACATCCCAGTGATCTTTCTGCCTCGGCCTCCCCAGTGCTAGAATTATAGGCATGTGTTACCATGACCAGCTTTTTTTTTTATCATTAATGGATGAGGTCTTCCTAAAGTGTCCAGGCTGGCCTTAGACTTGGGACTGGACCTGACTTAGCCTCCCAAGTAGCTGGGATTATAGGCATGCACCACCAAACCCAGCAAGGGCGAGTTTATATGAATAGTGACTCTTAGCAGGAGTAATATATCAGAAACATTCGGTGCCCTAAGTTTTTAACCAGGTGTCAACCCAGAATAGTAGCTCTGACTTATTCTGTGGTGTGAAATTATGACCACATGTAGTTGAAAACTGAGCCCTTGACTTACTTGCAAAGAACAGGTTTTGACCTCTTGAATGCCTATGTGGGTGAGTGGGGAAGCATGTAAAATAAAAGATACTTGTGCAAAAAATCCAAACCAGGATGCTTGTTCAAAAAAAAAAAAAAATCTGCAGTATAGCTCGGTGGTAGAGGGCTTGTCTAGCACATGAGACCTTGCATTCATCCATGTCACCCTCCCCACAAAAATGATTGTGCCTGCACTGCCCTTAATGCTACTACTACTTTTTCATTCTTTGCCTTATTTGTTACAACAGCACCTCTCTCTAACTTCCCTGCTCTGACTTATTTACTAGGGCACAATCAGACTTCCCTAACTTACACTTTTTGCTATTAAAAGTAACAGGCTGTGAATTCTAAATAAGAACTATAGATTACATATATATTAGTATGGTTGTATAAGAAAATGTCCTGTATTTTATAAAAGGAAAGTAGTTAAAAGCCGGGCGTGGCAGTGCACGCCTGTAATCCCAGCACTTGGGAGGCTTAGGCAGGAGGAGGATCACTGTGAGTTCGAGGCCAGCCTGGGCTACAAAAGTGAGCTCAAGGCCAGCCTGAGCTGCATAGTGAGTCCCTGTCTCAAAAAAATAAAGGAGTGAAGGGACAACACATCCGCAGTGTACGCACTAACAGATCAGATATAACTGCATGTATACATAGATTAAAAACGTGTGTGTGATGAAATGTTAACATCTGAACAATCTCTTACTTTCTCAAAACTTTTCAATTTGAAATTATTTCAAAGTAAAACATTTTTAGCCAGGCAGGGGGGCGCACACCTGTAATCCCACCATTTGGGAAGCTGAGGCAGGAGGATCACTGTGAATTCAAAGCCAGTCTAGACCCTGTCTCCAAAAAACAACAAAACAAAAAAAGGAAAGAAAAAACCCAATACCCAAAATACTTCATTCTGAATTGTACTTTTAACACCATCCAAGTCATTTACACACACAGACTTTGTGGTCCTCAGTAATGAACTTATTGGTATATACCCAACATTACTCTTTCTTTTCTGGAACAACAAATTTTACGGATGAGTACAGCTATGACAAGGCAATTTCCTTTCAAACAAAGCTGTATGTAGAGCACAGGCTGCAAGGTGAATCTCTTTCAATTCTTTTTGATCAAAGGACAATAAAGATAGGATAATATAGACAAAGGTACCCTCCCCTACACCAATTTCAAGTGTCTCATAGTAGACAATTTACAAAAGAAAGTGTTCTCAGCTCAGAATGTGAAAAGCTAATCCTATATAATGACTTCCTATAAATGAAATAAATAGTGAAAAATAAAAGCTAAGACTGGTTGGTTTCAGGAGCATACGGATCCTTGGCTGTCTGAAAGCATGAGACCAATCTGGAAAAGAGTGAGGACTAAAGTGCTGTGAACGTGCAGATTTACACATATTCCAAAGCCACGATCCCTGGCCCAATGGGCTATACAGATATTTTCAAGCATAGCTTTTAGAGTCATGAAATTACTGTTAACCCATCAACTCAATATCATAGCTGAAAGTGCGGTACAATTTAACATTTGTGCCAAGACATCTGAGATGAATACATGGTTCTCAGATGAAGAAATACAAATAGCAAATATATGAAAAATGTTCAATATCAACATTCTATCTCACAAGAACAGCTATTATAAAGAAATCAACCAACAACAAATTCTGGTAGTGCTATGGGGAAAAAAGAACCTTTCTACATAATTGGTGGGAGTGTAGACTGGTACAACCACTGCGGAAAAATGGAGATTCCTCAAAAAACTAGGATTGGAGGTACCATTTGACCCAGCTATTATTCTGCTGCTGGGTATCTCTCCAGAAGAATTAAAAGCATCATACCATAGCAATATATGTGCACCCATGTTTACAGCAACACAATTTGTAATAGCTAGATCTTGGAAACAACCCAAATGCCCATCAACAAAAGAATGGATTAAAAAGATATGATCTTTTGATACAATAAAATACTACTCACCCATAAATAAGGATAAACTGGAGACTTTTACAGGTAAATGGATACAAATTGAGACCATATTCATAAGTGAAATAAATAAGATGCACATGTGCAAACACTGTACTGTCTCCCTACTGTAAAAAGCTGAAAGAATAAGATCCAGAATGTACAACAGATATTGTAAAATGGGAAGAAACTGTTCAAAAGAGAAACTGGGATGGGGTAAAGGAAAAAAGAAAGCAAATACACACACATACACACAAAGATAGGTAAGACAGTTATACACACTGATTTCTCCTAATTCACGGAAAACAAAGATTTATGCTAGTATCATTTGCCAATACCTGTATCTCATACTCTGAGTAACTAATTTAAAGACATCAATACACAATGTATTAACCAGTTACCCTTCTATTTTCTTGTTTTGAAATTGTTTTTCTTTTTAAAATAATTCTTTTTTAATTCTAAAGAATTTAAGAAATATTTGTGCCAAGAATCAAAACAAGGAGATAAATACCATTTGTTGTGGTTTACATCTGGAATGCATCCCCACCCCACCACTTCCAGGGCTAAAGCTCACTGGTCCACTCTGCTTTCTGGCGCCAGGACCTCAGCACCTTCCCTCTGTCCAGGGCTTCCTAACATGCGACCCTGTGTGTGAGCCACATCAGAAACGTGCGCCAAAGCGAGCCTCTCCTCCCCTCAGCTGTGCCAGGTGTTGTACCCCAGTGAGGAGAAATCAAAGGAGGGTTCTAGCAAACTGCTCAAACCAACAGGCAGTTTCACCCAACATTAGTATTTTACAATGTATATAAACTACAAGTAGAGTGTATCAACTCTTTGTTTAAAAACAAAAACCTCACGCAGCAAGACACAGTGATGCATGTCATGTCTATAGTCCCAACTACTCCACAGCCTGAGGTAGGAAGACCACTTGAAGATGTTCAAGACCAGCCTACTCAAAAAAAGAAAAAGAGCTGGACATGGCGGCACACACTTGTAATCCCAGCACACAGGAGGCTGAGGCGGGACAATCATTGGGAGTTCAAGACCAGCCTGGGGTACGTTAGCTCAAGACCAGCCTGAACTCCATACTGAGACCCTGTCTCAAAAAAACAAAAACAAAAACAAAAAACAAAACCAGCCTAGCCACACCGAAAACCCCAACTCATGAAACAGTAAGATGAAAGGTGCCAAAACATGTCAAAATAATCTTACAAAATCAGGCTCTGTTGTAAGATAACACTATTTTAAAAAATTATGAGATGGGAAAATGACTATGTTCAGAAATATACAGAAAAGAAAAATTACACACTGAACTCACCAGCAATTTCTACAATGTCCCCAGGAACTATATCTTTAGCTTTAATCCGTTGTACACTCTTTCTGTCCTGC
This sequence comes from Dinomys branickii, assembly GCA_004027595.1. Classification (NCBI taxonomy): domain Eukaryota; kingdom Metazoa; phylum Chordata; class Mammalia; order Rodentia; family Dinomyidae; genus Dinomys; species Dinomys branickii. The sequence continues at coordinate 84,501 of PVLD010002577.1, read as the reverse complement.
CGATAAACTTTGCCCATTTCAGGCTCGTACTCCTTTAGGGCTTCGATTGCATTTTCAGCATTCCTTTCCTATAGAAAAGAAAACAGAAGATAAACATTATAAATACCTTCCTGCTACTGCAAGTATTTGTGGCTCAGGATTTTCCCTGTCTTTTTGAGGCAGGGTCTCACTATACAGTTCAGGCTGGCCTGGAACGCTCAATGGTCCTCCTGCCTCAGCCTCCAGAATGCTGGGATTACTGGCGTGTGCCACCACACCCGGCTCAGGAATTAAAATTTTACAATTTTAATCTAAAAAGAAAAGAAAAAGACAATAAAAGCACACTAATGAGACATGCAATAATTAAACAACTCACATCTTAAAGCAGTGGAATCAAATGTATGGCACGGGTACTGCAGCAGGCCGTCACTGCCTTAAGACAACATTTTACGGGGGCATGTATGATTTTTATATTAAAAATACAACCCAGCTGAGCCTGGTGGCACACACCTGGAATCCCAACACCCCAGAGGCTACGGCAGGAGGATCACCAAGAGTTAGAAGATGGCCTGGACTACACAGTGAGTTCAAGGCCAACCTGGACTACACACCAAAACCCTGTCTCAAAAAAAACCCCCAAAAAAACAAAAAACCAGCACAAGTAGGATAAGGGAATGAAACTATATATGAGACACTGAGGACAGATTACAGAACCTGTGTCCTAGGCACAATGCAGAACACAGGCCTCACCTCCAGCCAGGCACTACACTTGTTCTTGCCTCACATGAAAGGTGTGATAGCGGAACAGTATTTATTAGCTGGACTGCTCAGGTTCCATTGAGGCTCTGCATTCAACTTACGGTAAGCCACACAATACACAGGCTTGTTGTCTTTAGTAGTGAGGCTTTTCAAGTTCACAGGTGACCAAGGGTCAAGGAGGTGTTCCAGGAACACTGCAGTTTACTCCCACTGAACAGTGCAGTTAACCACTTACCAGTCCAATTATTTCAATACAGGATGACCAAAAATGGTACATTTTCCATTTGTTTTTATAAGGTAATACAATGGGGAATATAGAAACAATTTTATCAAATTTACTGGCTGGTTGAAATGACACCTGCCCTAGTGATGCTAGGGATAGTCAGTATGTAAATGCACTGCCAGAGAAGGAGTAAACTGTTAAGTGGTTAAGTAAGTTATATAGCTCAGACCCTGAGGATAATGATGATTGCCCCCACTTAATTCAAACTATCAAAAGGTATTTTCAAAGTGTAGGCGGGGGTGAGGGTGGAACTCAGTGACACTGTGTGCTCAGCATGCCCAATGCTGTTGATTTAACCCTCAATCCACCTGCACACACCCCCAAATAGCACAATCAAATTATGTGTGCGTGGGGGAGGGAACACGCCTGTAATCCTAGGACTAGGGAGGCTAAAGTAGGAAGATCGTCTCAAATTTGAGGCCCCCTGGGCTACACAGTGAATTCAAGGCCAGACTGAACCACATATTCAGACTCTGTCCCAGAAAAATGAAATTTTTCTTTTAACTTATTATGGTGGTGCATGCCTATAGTCCCAGGTACTCAGGACTAATGTGGAACGATCACAAGGCCAAGACCAGCCCAGAAAATTCAGTGAAACCAGGTCTCAACATGAAATAAAAAGGGCTAGGGACATAGCTCAGTGGAAGAGCCCCTGCCTACTACTCATGGGACACTGGGCTTGACCCCCAGGACCTCCTCCCCCACACACTCTTTTAAAAGCTGGAGATCGTAGCTAAGTGATAGAATACATGCCTATTGTCTAGATCTAATCCCTAGCACTGCAAAAATAAAACACGGAAAATTTAAATACGCTTTCTATGAGCCCACCGCAGGATCACATTTATTAATAAAATTAGAAGTTAACAATCCTAATAGGAGTAAGTGTGTTTATAAGGTGTTTTCACTTTAAGAATAACAGGTATTGTGGGCATGATGGTGGTACAGTACATGCCTGTAATCCCAGCACTCTGGGAGGCCGAGGCAGGAAGATCCAAATTCAAACCCAGCCTGGGCAATTTAGTTGAAACGCCACCTCAAGAAAGAAGAGGGATGAGGGGGTGCAGATCAGTGCAAAGGCCATGGGTTCAATCAATTTCAGGTACCACAAATCAAACAAAAAATAGAACAGCTATATCCTTATTTTAATCTGTAGACTATCAAAAGCCTAAGAGATCAATATTTAAATCTGAAGTATTAATCTAAGTCTTAAAATCTAGCCAAAAAAAAAAGTCTAAAAGGTCATCAGTTCTAACAACTGTATGAAGGGAAAGGAGTGCCATTAAGTTTATGTAGTAAAACTAGTTTCTATTCTGTGGGTAAGAGAAGCCTGGGTGCTGCCAGGCATGGTGGTATACTCAGTACTCAGGAGGCTGAGGCAAAGGAATGTCATGAGTTCAAAGCCAGCCTGCACTACATGAGATCCTGTCTCACACAAAGGAAAGCCAAGCCAAGCCTGGGCAATTGAGAAAAAAAATCCAAGAGTAATCTCTGAAAAGAAAACAATTTATGGTTAAGCAATTTTTATAGCTAAAGTTCCCCTAAAATTCAAGGAAAATAAAAGTAACACTGAGATTATAAAGTTTATCACAGGAAGCAAGTAGGAAACAAAGACAAGATACTGGTTCTCACGTTTTCTGACAACCTTAAATAGCTTCTCTCATCCAATTTCTTTCTCTTTTGCCCTTTCTTTTCTTTCCGTCTGTTTCTAAGACAGTCTGGCTGTGTAGTTCAGGCTGGCCTTGAACTAGAAGCTGCCTCTGCCTCCCCAGTGCTGGGTTATAAATAAGCACCATCACACCTAGCTGTCTCATCCATTTTCTTTTTCTTTCCCTTTCTCATTGTTTTGATTTAAGGGTCTTACTACGTTGCCTAGGCTGGCCTCAAACTCCTGAGCTCAAGAATACTTCCATCCCAGTTTTCTGAGTATCAGGATTATAAGTGAACCTCACTGTGCCTAAATTCTCTCATCCATTTTCTTTAATTCTTTGGTATCATAAAGGTTGAGAAATTTATTTGCTGTGGTGTTGGGGGACTTAGACCCTGAACTTTATTTACAGATACTTCGTAAACATTCTACCAATTGAGCTACACTCCGAGCCCAAGGACAAGCAATCTTAACAAAATACACATACAAGAGGGCTCAACTTTGCCATTAAATAAAAAAATAGACTTTCAAAAGACAGTTTTACACAACGTAACAGAAAAAAAGATTAGCAGTTAAATCACTTACATGGGGGCTGGGAATATAGCTCAGTGGCATAAGCGCCTGCCTGGCAAGCACAGGATCCTGAGCTCAATTCCCGGTACCAAAAAATAAATAAAATCACTCACATAAACTTCTACTTAGCACTGCAGAAGTTTCTGCTTACCTGCCATACACCCACAATTGCATTAGCTACTAATATAAGTAGAATTACAAAAGGCTCTACAAAGGCTGTAATGGTTTCTTCACCTTCTTCAAACCAAGCCAAAACCTAGAAGAGAAATGGCATGTGTTAGAACTGTTAATGTTTTTTTTAGGCTTAGTGCCACTTTGCAACAAAAGTAGCTGGCACTAAAGTAATTATGACAGACAACCTCTTTCTTAAATTCTCTAGTAACAAATGGCAAAATCCGATCATATAAAGTTATACACTGGTCATAATCTTGGGACTCAAAAACTAACCTAATGGGCCAGGGACGCAGCTCAGCAGCACAGCGCCTGCCGGGCAAGCCTGAGTTTGATTTCTGGTACCAAAAAAACAACAAAAGAAACTAATTTAACAATACACTTAAGAGTTCATTTAGGCCGGGTAGCACACACTTGTAATCCCAACACTTGGGAGGCTGAGGCAGGAGGATTCCCATGGGTTTGAGACAAGCTTAGGCTACACAGTGAGTTCAAAGCCATATTAAACTATATAATGAGATCCTGTCTCACAAAACAGAAACCAAACAAAAAAAATTCCTGATTCTATTAAGGTAAAAGGTAAACAGTCACACGTGGTATAAATTAAAGTAAAAATAGTTTGACCACTGCCTTAAATAATACCAGTTATTTTCAGTGGTATTAGTGAAGGTCATCTCAGAACTACTACAAAGCTGTTCTGAGACTGGGAATGTATTCTGAAGGTTATTCATCATGTGACATCCAGCATAGCAACATAGTACTTCAAGATGACCTAAATAAATTATACCTAAGGGGCTGGGGATATAGCTCAGTGGAGTAAGCGCCTGCCTGGCAAGCGCAGGGTCCTGAGTTCGATCCTCAGTACCGCCAAAAAAATAAAAAAAATAAAAATAAATAAATTATACCTGGACACAGAACAATGAAACAAAGAAAAACAAGGATTAATCCTTTAGCTCATACAACCAAAATCTTAAGAACTTTAATAGCTACACTATACTTCATAACTGAGCAACTATGAAGATGATACAAAGAAGCCAATACAATGAATGCTAATAATAAAGAACACAGTAAAGAGTGAGCTAAATGGTTACAACTAATCAGAACCAGGATCCTGACAGATGTCAAATGTTGGTACTCATTTTGGTGGAAGCCTACCAACCCTCCACTGATTCAGTGTGGAAGACGGGATTCGTTATGTTTAATTGTTTAAAAATGCATTTCACAATCAAGTATTTTAAGAGATCTATTTAGTAAACAATAAAAGCATGCTATCTAATAACTTGACACTGATTAAAAACACTTAACTATATATGTGCTTAGGGCTGGGGATATAGCTCAGTGGAATAAGCGCCTGCCTAGCAAGCGCAGGGTCCTGAGTTCGATCCCCAGTACCGCAAAAAAAAAACTATGTATGTGCTTAGTGGAATATTATAGAAAGTGAACTTTTACACAAATAGCAAATGACTAGGTAAGTCCCAATATGAATTTCACAAGTGGGTAACAGAATTAAATCATTTTGAGCAGGGAAAACAAAAAATAAAAGCTCCAGGGCCCCAGGGCCCAGGTCCTGATATATGCCAATCATCACTGACAGCTAGTGAACTAGGACAGGCAGAAAACCAGAATGCGTATGACAAATGCTACAGGAGGCTTCCAACAAGGCATTCCTAACAGTGCAGCCAGGCCCAATGCCAGAACCAAAACTTCTCTAGGAAGCTATAAATTTTCAAAGTTGCAGGATCACAGCTGCTGATGCTAGCCTTCCAAACATTTGCCAAGGAGAGTATATCAGAAACAAACTTAATTAGTTCTTAGGGGCGAAAAACTGCTCAACTTGAAGAGTGACTAGGACCTTTCTAAAAGGTCAGTGAGGCATTAGCAACAGTAAGATAAGCTTCACACCTTGTTAGAGTAGAGTATGAATTTCCTTCTTGGCAGCCAAACCTGGGAAACAAACTACTTAAAGCAATTTCCCTCAACAGCTACAGTGAAGGAAAGGACTCAGGCAAGCAGTTAAGACTATCAGAGTAAACTTTTTACTTTCCAAGAAATGTGCATTCCTTTTCACAAGTGGAACTTATCAAGCAAGTGTAAGAATTCTTTTTGGACAATGTAGTAGGCTTTTCTTCTATGGGTCTGGTTATATACAAGAAACACAGCAATCACACTGTTACTTGAAGGTCCCTTTTTTTTTTTTGCCTTCTTGAGACAGGTTTTCACTATGCAGCTCAGGCTGGTCTTCAACTCACTTTGTAGCCTAGGCGGGCCTCCAACTCAGTGATCCTGCTGCCTCAGCTGGGATTACAGGTGTGCGCCAACACGCCCGGCTGAAGGTTCTACACATAAACTGTTGCTTGGCAAGAAATCAGTGGGCAAATCCCTTAGGATGGACAGATGGTACCCAACCTGATTTAAAATGGACAACCACCAGTTTCCCGAGTACTTTAAAAAATGTCTACCCCAACCCTAAATAACTGAGAATTAAAATTACAGTCCTTGGGCTAGGTGTGGTGGCACAAGGCTCCTGCACACTCAAGAGGCTGAGGCAGGAGGATTATGAGTTCCACACCAGCCTAGGCTTCTAGACAGTTCACAGCCAGTCTGGACTATATAAGCAAAACTGTCAAAAAAGTTACAGCCCAAAATGAATAACCACATTTAATTAACCAATCCTATCTATCATGTTAAGATCATGTTGTGCAGTCATTAATGATTTGTCCTACTGATAAGAAAACCTTTTTGGGGGGCCAGGCACGGTGGCGCATGCCTGTAATTCCAGCACTTGGGAGGCTGAGGCAGGAGAATCACTGCGAGTTCAAGACCAGCCTGGGCTACTACATAGTGAGCTCAATGCCAACCTGAACTGCATAGGGAGACCCTGTCTCAAAAAGAAAAAAAAAAGGAAAAGAAAAAGAAAAATCTTACCTAAACGATAGGAAGGTAGCACTTGGCTTCCCAAAAGTCATGCGGCCAGTCTATCTGAGACAGCGACTGAGTCATGGCCAGAGCAAGGACATGAGAGAACTGAAAAGTATTTGTGATTTTGGAACACCCCCCCTCAAAAAAAAGAAAACCTCTTAGGGTGTATAACTGGGATGATGATGCCAACACAACTCCGTGGGATGAGGAAGAGGAGTTAGCGAAAGAGGAAAAGTGGGTAAGTAACATTACTAAAAAGTACAAGGAATGCCTCATTAGGGTTAAAGTCAGTTTGTAACTACGATTTATCCTAAATTGGATAGAAGACTATATATAGGAGGGAGAAAAAATGCTTCTAAAAATTTTGAGGGGAAGAAAAAAAAGTCACGCATGGTGGTACACACCTGTAATCTCAGCACTGGGGAGGTTAAGGCAGGAGGCTCATTGTGAGTTTGAGACCAGCCTGGGATACAAAGTGAGCAAGGCCAGCCTGAACTGCATAGAGAGACCCTATCTCAAAAAGACCAAAAAAAAAAAAAAAAAAAAAAAAAAAAAAAAAAAAAAAAAAAAAAAAAAAAAAAAAAGGATTAACTGTAAAGGATCTATAATGTCTTGTGTTTAGTTAGATCTGAGTCTATGCTACATAGTTGAGGCTCAATATATATTTACTGAATACATGAAAAAAAAAAAAAAAATTTCATATAACCTCTAAGATAAAGTCCCAAACACTAGTATATGAACTGAAACACAGAGCAAACAATATTCATAAACTATTTTTTTTTAAATGGAAAAGGCTACTGTTGTGTAATCTTTGGCGTAAATGCTGTTTCTTATTCCTTCTGAACTTTGCTCTAATATAGTAACAGTCCTTGTCTTCTGAGGCTAACACTATCAAGAAAGTTTGAAATTTCTAATTTGCCAATCTATTCAAAGCAACCACTTGCTGAAGAACATTGCACTGTGAACTGCTGAAATAAGGCAGGACAGGATACCTTTTAATATGTTATCCACAAAAACTAACCTTAAGGACTGGGGTGTAGTTTAGTGGTAGCAGGCTTGCCTAGTAGGCTCTGGGTTGATTCCCAGCACTAAAAAATTGTTTGTTTGTTTTTTTTTCCCAGTACTGGGGGTTATCTCAAGCAATGCTCTATGTCCAGGCCCTATTTGTTTAATGTTAGAGATAGATTCTTGCTAAATTAACCAGGCAGGACTCAAACTTGTGATCCTCCTGTCTTGGCTTCCCCAGATTATAGGCATGGCTTATCACTCACTTCTGATAGGATAAAACAAATTTTAACCCAAGGTAAAAAGGAGTGTTCTATTACAAACTGAGAAGATACTGTGACTCATCTATGTATAATATGCTGGAATAACAAATGTGTCAAGCACTTAACAAGAGCATAAAAAGGTGAGCAAGGGAGCTAGGGATGTGGCTGTGTGGTAAAATGCGTGTTTAACATGATGGAAGCCCTGGGTTGAACACCCAGCAACCCAATAAGACAGATTGCAAGCACATTTTTATCCTCCTTATTGCCTCAGAAACTCACACTTTAGCTTTCAGGATTTAAATACTTGCTCAGTAAATGAAAAAAATGAAGTTTATATGACAACTAAACACTTTACATAAATGATACAAAGGGTCACCAATAAGGATCATGTAAATTCTGGGGTAGGAACCAAAAATTACCTCAATCACTTAAAAAAAATAATTTAGAGCTGGGCCCAGTGGCCCACACCTGTAATCCCAGCACTCAAGAGGCTGAGTCAGGAGGATCCTTTATGAGTTCAAGGCCAGCCTGAACTGCATAGTGAGACCTTGTCTCAAAAAAACAAAAAAAAGGCTTTAAAAAAATTACTAAACCAAATGAGTAAATTTCCCATGCAATTCCATTTTTAAAACAAGAAATTAAAAGAAAACATGGGAATTTTTTTTTTTTGGTACCAGGAATCAAACTCTGGACCTTGCACTTCCCAGGTAGGTGCCATGCTGCTGAGCTATGCCCCCAGCCCACACAGGGAATTTTAAAATTCCTACAGTGTCCTGAATATACTGTTTCAAAAGAAAACAAAAGTAGACCCCATACACTTTGAAAAAGTAAACAGATCACTTCAACACATGCAACACTGAAAAATACAGAAATTATTAAAATTAACATTCTGCTGGGCGTGGTGGCGCACCCATGTAATCCCAGCACTCGGGAGGCTGAGGCAGGAGGATCGTTGTGAGTTCGAGGCCAGCCTGTGCTACAAAGTGAGCTCAAAGCCAGTCTGAACTGCAGAGCAAGACCCTGTCACTAAACAGATAATTAACATTTTAGGGTCATTCTAAATAGCCAGTTAGGTAGGAATTAGGGGCTCAAGGTATAGAAATCCATGCACACTGTCAGAGAGGACCTTATGCCATGGCCCTCTCAGTTGCTCATCTCCTAAAATGTCAGCCTCTTCAAGGACTTACCTAGCCAAGCCACCTTGATTAAAGCTTAGGATTCTCCCTGTAATGTATACCCTTGTTCAGAGCCCTCTTTTTATTTTTCTCAATAGCACTATCCTCCAGGTAAGGGACTTTATATACATTTTGCTTACTGCGGTACCCTCAGTGTGTGGCAGATGAGCAATAACCGCGAAAGGGGCAGGCTGGTGTTCTGATTAACCATGTGCTATGTTCTTTAGGGCAAAACTGGTAACTCAAGAAGATGGAAATACGAAAGAGAAATGATAGCCCTGAATATCAAATTAAGAAATTACCCATGTTGCAGGAGTAGTGGTGCACACCTGTAATCCCACCACTTTGGAGGCTGAGAGAGGATGGCCATGAGTTCAAGGCTGGCCTGAACTACACGGTGAGATCTGGCTCAAGGAAAAAAAAATTTGTTTTCTAATGTTCATATGAAAAGGGAGTTTATGATCAAAATGACCTTTTAAAAGAATATCTGAAGCCAGGCACGGAAGCCACACACCTCTAATGCCAGCATTGGGGAGGCTAAGACTGAAAGATCACCATGAGTTTGAGGCCCTGTCTCAAAAAATAAAGAAAAGAAATGGGGGCTGGGGATTTTGCGGCACAGTGCCTGCTAAGGATGAGGGCCTGAGTTCCCTCCCAAAAAAAGAAAAGAAAATTTTGGCTAGGCATAGTGGCACAAGCCTATAATCCCAGCACTTAGGCTGAGATAACAGTATCACAGTTCAATGTCAGCCTCAACTACACAGCAAGACTTGACTCAAAAAACTAGAAAAAACAAGCCCGGTGTGGTGGCGAACACTGTAATCCCAGCACTTGGGAGGCTGAGGTAAGAGGATCATTGTGAGTTCAAGTCTACCCTGGGCTACAAAGTGAACTCAAGGCCAGCCTGATCCTGTCTCAAAAAGCCTGATCCTGTCTCAAACACACACACACACACACACACACACACACACACACGACAAACAAGTAAAAAATAAACACCTTGATGACTCATTTTCCCTATAGGTTATAAGCATTAAAAATATTAATGTAGTTTTCTACTTTCTGCCACAGCAAAATATTAGCTATAGTTAAGTTTACTACACAATTTCATGTTTGAAATAAATTACTAATATCTTTTTTAACAAGAATAGGACGTGATTATGCATGTATTACCTATTCCTTTCCTCAAAAGAATCTGAATATTCTACCATGTCTTTTCTAAAACCCAACAGAAATATACTGACACCAAAGATTCACTGCTCTTTTCTTGGAAAGACAAATAAGAAACGAAAAGGTCAAGTACAATGCAGTAGTATTGCCAAACCCCATGAGGAAAATCAAAACTGGTTTTGCATCTGCAGATTTTTGGTCTAACATATCCAATCACATGGATTCTATAACTGAACTATTTCTTAAACAACTACTCTTTCTATTTAGCATTCCATAAAAAACGTAACACTGCTTATTTCTTGATCAATAATTCGAAGTTACCAAAACATAGCTCTAAAAAGCTATGTCAATCCAAGCATGGTGGCACACACCTGTAATCCTAGACTGAGGCAGGAGGATCACCACCGGTTTGAGGTTAGCCCAGGGAGTTCTCAGCCGGCCTGGTCTACACACTGAGACCCTGTCTCAACAACCCCCCACCAAAATGGCAATGTCCTTCCTACCTTGTAAAAAAATTTCTTTTAGTATTTTAAAACCCACCTGAAGCCAGGTATGGTGGCACAGACCTGTAAACCCAGTGCTCTGGAGTTTGAGGCAGGAGAATCACCTGCCTGAGTTCGAGGCCAGCCTGGGCTACATACTTGAGTTCAATACCAGCCAGAACTACATAGTGATAACCTGTCTCCAAAACAAAACAAAAACACCCACTTGGGCAGGGCCTGGTAGACATACCTGTAATCCCAGCACTCTGCAAGGCTGAGGCAGCCCGGGAAAGACCCTGTCTCTAAGACAGGGAAGAAAGACCCTGTCTCTAAGAACCAGGAACGTACCTCAGTGCGAAAAGGCCCTGGCTCAATCTCCAGTATGGGGAGGTGTGGGCACACAAAGTCATTAATTCTACATACTAATATAGTCAATCAAACTGACCACTCGAGGCCAGGCATGGTGGTGCACACCTGTAATCCTAGCACTTAGGAGGCTGAGGCAGGAGCATCACTGCAAGTTCGAAACCAGCCTGGGCTACTAAGTTAGCTCAAGGCCAGCCTGAACTGTATAGTGAGACTGTCTCAAAAAAACAAAAACAAAAACAAAAAACTGACCATTCAAAGGAGATCCTCTGAAAATCAATACCTTATTGTCACATCGCTGGCACCATTTCTAATACTGCTTCAAGTTACAATACACAGAATTCAGTAAAAATGCATTTTACCTTTGAGTTGCATATAATAACTAATTCCAAAAGATCCCTGGTGACCTTATTGGATGTTAGTATTTAACAGCTAAAGCTGAGACTATTTCAAAATTATGTAGCTGTCACAAATTTAACCTTAATGTATCTCCAAATATATCATTTGTTTTGCCCCATGCTAATGTATTGAAATTACGGTTAATCAAACAGCTCTACTCAATTATCTTAATTAGCAAATCAGCACCCACTTACTATTAATAGGAATTTTTAAAAATTAATCATAGAAACATGTCATACATAAGAGGTACAGAGCAAATAATTCAGTGTGCTTAAGGAGTCTCATTTTTTACTCAGTAAACAACAAAGAGACTGTGGACTAAATTATTAATGGCTTACACACCCCTTGATTAACACAAGACATTAAAGTCTCATGGTAGAATTTATGTACATAATTACTCCAAAATGTCACCTCTAACCCCCATTATCAACACTAAAAAAAAAAAAAAAAAAAAGGCGTGCAATTAATCTTTTCCTTAACCTGAACTAAATAAAATATACGCCTACTGCTTTATTCAGCTTTCATTACGTAGTCCTCTATGGTATGGGTTTTGTAAGACTGCAGTAAATCCCTGGGGCTTGCCTCCATGCAAACACACAAAATCGAAACTTTGAAGCCATGTCAATTTCATGGAACCTCAAAGAAGTATTGTAATGGATGATTTTCACTTCCCATCATGACTTTTTAAAGAATAAAACACTTTAAGAACAAAAGGCACATCATGCTGTTAGGTTAGGAACGTGTGTGTACTATTCGTGACCATTTTTAGGAAAATGTGTAATAAAAAATATTGAACAAAAAAATGTTAAAAAACTAGAAACATCCTTGCCACTTCCATCTTTTTTCTGCTGTAGTTCTTTGCATTTCACTAGTTTCTTAGCAACCATAAGAGACTGAAGCAAGCAGACACATACAAAACCAGGAGAAACGCTACACTGGTTCTTGGTTTTTTAAGCTTTAAAACCAATGGTACTAAATCTTGTTCTCTCAACCCAGAAATCACTCAAGACAGGGGTCCAACTTAGATAAATATACCACCCTAAAGGTCAGTGACCAAATTTGGCGAACAGTGGTGCCATCACCGCCGTCATCATTCTTGTCACTGACAACTGTCACCTTGCCACCACCAGGAAGAGAAAGCAACTGGCATATTCCTTTTGTAAGTTCTATTTACAGACTACAAAGAGCCCAACATCATCGTAGTACCATCTTACAACATGACATATGCAAGAACCCAAAACAGAAAAGGCCTCCCAGTGAAAACCTTTTTGATACTGACAGCAGATAAACTACATCAACGCATAAGACCCTGTACATTCAGAAACAATCTCCCTCTCACCGTAAATGTCAGACACCCATTTTATGAACACAAACATCTTCAAGTGTTTTGTTTGTAATTTAAAAATACCTAGGTTATTTTGTTTTTAAACATGAAACCAGTTTAAATCTCCAACTGTTTTCACCCAATGGGCACTATCTGTTTTCTGGTTTGTCTATGGAATATGAGGGGGAAGAGAAAATAAATTTTTGTACTTACAAAAGATATACATGCTGCCAGCAATAAAATTCTAACTAATAAGTCTTCAAACTGCTCAATCACTAGTTCTAGCAAGGTTTTTCCTGTTAGAAACAAACAGACTTGTCATTAATTGTCCTCTTAACATCTGCGCGCGCACATGCACGCGAGCGCGAATGCGCGAGCACACGCGCGAGCACACACACAAGTACCTTAAGATTCCTCACCTTCTTCAGCCGGTAACTCTAAATTGGAAATTCGTCGGGCATGCGTAAAGAAGGAAGAAAGGGAAAAAAATTAGCATACGTTCGAAAAATTACTAAAATTACAAGCATCAGCCTTTCAAAGACTTAGACATTAACGTTATCTTTTTTCCCTAATAAAAAGCATCCAAAAAAAAAAAAAAAAAGGATCCAAAAAACGATGCCCCAAGAAAACATGCAGGACTCAGCTCTCACTGGGCCTGTGATCTAGCCAGAAAATCACTCGGGCTTCCTGGGACAAGGAGTCGTTTCAGCTGGGTCATCGCTCCGGCCAGATGTGCGACTTCGGAAGGCAGAGGACCGGCGGAGGGCTTCTCCACCACCCCGACGCCGCCGACGCCGGCCGGGGACGAGCGAGCGTCCCGTCCCGCTCCGCGAAGGTCACGGGCTCGGGTCCCCGGGGATCAGGCCCGATCGCGGTTCCCCGACTTGCCCCAGCCAGTCTCCCCCGGAGCCGGGGCGCAGCGGAGCCGCTGCCTACAGCCGTCGGCGGGCGCGGGGAGACCCACGAGGTGGAGCCCGGTCAGCCATCTTCCCGAGCTCTCGGCCGCGGCGCGCGCGGGGCCCCACAGCCCGGGCGCCGGGCACCTACCGTTGGAGCCCCATCTCTCCTTGAGCTTCTTGACCTGCTCCAGGCTCAGCCCCGTGCTCTCGTTGACGCCGAAGTGACCCAGGACCTCCTCCACCGTCTTTGTGTGCGCGTTCTCCATGGCTGCGGGGGCCCGGCCGGCCTCGCCTCCCGTCCCCGCGGCCTCCTCGCCTCCGCCTCGCGCTCGGACGGCCGGCTCGTGCCACCCCGGATCCCCGGCGCCGACCGGCTCTGCCCCTCCTGCTCTTCGGCCGCTCCGGCCTCGCCGGGCGCTGAATCACCCGCGCCCCTCCCCCAGACAACCGCTCCTCCCGCGGCGGGGCCTAGGCGGCGGCCGCCCGGGCACCCGACCCTCCCTCCCCGCACCAGAAGGGAGGGCCTGCTTCGCCCTCAGCCGTCCACGGGGCGCACAGGCCGCGCGCGGCTCCCGAGCCCGGTCCCCGCTCCGCTGAGGCGATCCGCGGCCCCGCCTGGGGCGGAAGAGGGGGCGCCCGGCGACCCTCGGGCGGAACTGAGCGCAGGGAGCGAGCCTGCGGGGACGTGCGCGGCGCGCTGGCCGGGATCCCCCAGCTCCGCACCCCGGCAGCGGCGGAAGAAACTGCAGCGGAGGAGGAGGTGGCGTCGGGGACGACTCCGCGGCGGCTGCTCTAATAGCATTTATCGGCCTCTGCCTCCCCTCTCGCCGCTGCCGCGGCATGTGGACGCCGCTCATTGGCCGAGAGCGCCCAGCGCGGCGCGGGCGGCGCGGCCCCGCCTCCTCCCCGCGGCGCCCTCCCTCCCGCGCGCCGCGCGCCCACGCCGCCGCGCAGGCCCCGCCCCCTCGCGCGCAAGGCCCGAGGAACCCGGATCGAGGCCGCGCGCTCGTGCTGCGCCCGTGCGGTCTGCTGTGACCAGGGCCCCTGCGAGGGCGAGTGGTGGCGAGCCTCGGCTGGGGCTGTTGCGCAGCCCGGTCCACCCGCAGAAGTGGGATCCGGGACACAAGGGGGCGTCCCTGCACTCGCTGTCCTGTGGGGACCGCCAGCCCTGCGGGGCTTTCCCTGGGGTCGCGCGGTGGCTGGAAGGACGAGGAGGGGACCGTCCGCACGGGCGCCCCCGGAGCGCCCTCGGTCTGGTGTCCTTGACGCCTCCTCGCCCTCGGCAGCCAAGGCCGTCTCCTTGAGACTACCCCCCTCTCAGGAGCCGAGGGGAGGGATTCCGCAGTTTCCTTCCCACACAGCCAAATTCCCTCATCTGTCTCCTCAGAACACCGCATCCCACACCCCGAGCCGAGAGCTCCCTCGCACGCCGCCGCCACCAGCCCTTCCTTCCCCTGCGGCTGCTGTGCCCGGCGGAGGGGAACCCACCGCAGGGAGCAGAGGGAGGATGTTTTATTTCATCTTCAACAGCCCGCGCCGCCTGTGACTCGTCGGCATGGAAGTCGCAGGCTCTGCTGCTGTGGCGGCTGCAAAGCCCCTAGGCTTGTGCCCGGGGTGCTCGGCTCCGGCGTCGAGCTGAGGGCTATTGTGGAGATCCCCATTTCCCCGAGCGAGAGAGAGCCTCGCATCCAAAACCTGTTCTTAAACCACAGTATTTGCGCTGGCCTTGACGTCTTTACAGAGTCAAGTGCCAGCGCTGGCAACCTCAAGATGTCAAAAACCACTAAACGGAAGGAACCTTTATGTGCACTGAATTCGGAGGCGTGTTTACAAAGAGCGGCTCACTGAAAGGAAGAGTTTACCCAGTAAAGCAGTTGGTCCACTTGTGTGTTTAGCAATAGGACTCCGTCCTCGTGAGCAGAAGCAGAGGGAAAAATCCACCCCAGTCGTCCCACACCTTAGGACTCAAGACAGATTCCCTCAACAGAGGATGCAAATCACGGCGCATTAGCCAGCAGAAAAAAATCGGGCACGTCACTTCATTTAATTATTTCCAAGGAGTGGAGGCTGGAACGCAGTTTTGATTGATACTTGGAAAAGCACCAACAGAACCCTACACGAAACAAACAGGAATTCTAGTGTACGGCAGTGCACTCCCTGGGAGGAGCAAGGTGCAGACCGGTTAGGGCACGTGACTGCCAGGCGGGCGTGGTCCGGGAGGGCTTTGCCCTCCGAGACTAGCTCCGCAACACTTCTGACCACTGGGGCCTTACCGCCTCTCTTCGAGCACCAGCGGAGGCCCTGAAAGCGTGAGGGTTACCTTTTCCAACCTGGAAAATACTGCAGTTGGCTGTGGAGCTGTTCTGTGGTCCAGTCCGCGGGGTGTTGCAGTTGTCTGTGGTGCAATGCTGAGCTTCCCGGGGGATTCCTGACCCTCAGGTGCTGGCAAACCTCCTTCCAGCTGATTCCGATCTCAGCTGCTTACAGACCACTCAGACATCAGACGTCTTTGCTGATTAAGTGGCTCCCTTCCCGGTTCCCCGTCTGTCACGACACTCAGCTTGGTACCGTTCCTGCACTTCTCTGTACCTATGGTGCACTGCCTGTTTACGCCTGGCTCCTAGGGGCTCCTGGGGCAGCAGGACACAGGCGACAGGACTTCTCTCTCCCCATCCCTTTTAGCATCCAGTAGGGTCCCTGACGGACACGGACACGTTCAGCATTTAGTGAACCCCCACTGTAGGATCAGATGACAGTCCCGCCCTCCTCATCTTCCACTTGCCAGGTGCCTCACCTGGAGGAGGCCTTCAGCAAAGTTCTGCTGAACTCAAGTTCATTGATTTCTATTTGAGAAATAAATTGCAGGGCCTCTGAACAACTTGCCTTCTGTGAAGTTTAGTCTGTTTGCTAGGGTCAAAAACAAGGTTAGATGTATTGTAGGTTTCTCAGAGATAAGAAAGGTGAGTCTTTACACATTCCATCACCCTTCTAGACTGCTCTTTGCAAAATTTTTATTTACTGGAGGCTTAAATACACCCTTAAAGGGAGAGTGTGATTTGTAGCCCAGAACCAGGACCATGTACCTTATCATATCATGAACTCCTGGCTCTTCAACCTTTTGGCATCTCTCAAACCTGTTATTAGGTTGCCAAAACTGATCATAAATCTGGCCTCCTAAAAGCTGGGTGTGGTGGCACACGCCTGTAATCCCAGCACTTGGGAGACTGAGACAGGAGGATCATTGCGAGTTCGAGGCCAGCCTGGGCTACAAAGTGAGCTCAAGGCCAGCCTGAATTGCGTAGCCAGACCCTGTCTCAGAAAAAGACAAAAAATAAAATAAAATAAAATAAAATAAACCTGGCCTCCTGAAGACAGTATTGTTTCTCTTCTGTAAAAATAAAACTGTGCTCAGTCTATTTTATGCATTGTATTATCTTCTTGCTAATAAAGTTTTAAAATAGCTGGGTGTGGTAGAGCATGCCTATAATCCCAGCACTCAGGAGGCTGAGACAGGGGGATCGTTGTGAGTTTGAGACCAGCCTCAGCTACAAAGTAAACTCAAGGCTAGCCTGAACTGCACAGCAAGACCCTGTCTCAAAAAGAAAAAAAAAAAGTCAGATAGGTTTTAGCAATACTCTTTTTCAGTAATGATTGCAGACATATTAATTGAGGACAGGAAAAAGAAAGAAGAGAAACTGATTCAGAGATGCATGATTTGACTGAAGATCTTCAAAGCATTAACAGGAAGATTTAGCTGGTAAAAATCAGAAAAAGACAGTAGAAAGCGTGACTTGCAAAAGAGGCCCCAGCCAACTTCCCAGTGCTCCAACGCCCTCCCGTATAGCACTGGAGGTTGCAAAAGGCAGCCTGTTCTATATTTGGACAGCTCTGATCATTAGAGCAGTCCCATCCCAGGTTAAATCCACCTCCCCTTAGATAACTTCTGCTGTACAGTAGTGTTTATCTAGCCCTCTGAAACCACTCTGAATAAGTTTAGTTGCTCCTCTGTGTGACATCCCTTTGAGTATTTCAAAATATTGCACCAAAAATCTCTTTCCTAACTAAAAAAGAAAAGCTTGGTTCCAAGCTAGGCATGATGGTGCATACCTATAATCCCAGAACCAGGGAGGCTGAGGTGGGAGGATTGCTATTAATTTAAGGCAAGCCTGGGATACATAGTGAGTTCAAAGCTAGCCTGAACTACATAGCCAGAACTTGTCTCAAAAACAAAGAGAAAAGAAAAGCTCAGTCCTTGAGCTGTCTTCTGATTCACAGTCCCTCAGCACCTTTGTCTCCAGCTCTAAAGATGCCCAAGACTGATCACAAGTCTAGTCTTGCAGGGGGTTTTCACTGCCTACCTTTGTTCTGGCTCCTTTGCCCTGCGGGTTGATTTTTGTTAACCATCAACTCAAACCCAGTCTTTTCTACATGAACTGCACTTGCACTGGGAACTGAATTGTCTATAACTGAATACTCACATGCTTATTTGGGCCCACCAATAAAGTCTGTTTTAGTGTTGGGAGTCTTCATCTTTAACCATCTATTATTGTTCAACTGTCACAAGTTAATCTTGACCAAAGTTTCCAGAGGCAGGAGAGTGGATATCTTCAAAGGTGTCCTGGCCCCTTGTTGCCCATGCAACAGACAGCATTGGAACAGCACATCCCATTTCTTTGCTTCAGCACCTCATGAACTCAAGGGTTTTCTCACCAAGCTCCATCCCCAGACAGGTTCTCACTGAATCACTCACTTGTACAAACTGACCTCAAAAGTTCAATCGTCTTGCCTCAGCCTCCCCAGCAGCTGGAATTACAGGTGTGCATCACTGTGCCCTACTGTCCATGAGAATTTAATACAAGGACTATGCTCCAGATACCTTGTCTACACTAGCCTCCAAATCCCTACCCTGGCATCTTCTTGTGCGAATGTGTTCACTTGCGTGTGTTGTGAGCACACGCTGGCACCTCATGACCTCTTATTTCTCCACGTCACAAATTTATTAGCCTCAACACTCAAGAATCTGCTGTAACAGAAATCTTTGCTGAATCTGCCCCCTTCCTCCCACCACTGAATTAATAAATATTTGTATGAATGTGTGTGTGTAAAAGAGACTGGGTCTCTTCCTGCTTCAGCTTCCTGAGTGCTGGGAATAAGCATTCTTTCAATGCCAGATTTTTTTTTTTTTGGCGGTACTGGGAATTGAACTCAGGACCCTGCGCTTGCTAGGCAGGCGCTTATTCCACTGAGCTATATCCCCAGCCCCAATGCCAGATGTTCAAAACTCTTTTAGCTTGTCCTTATAAAAAAGGGACTTCTGCCAAGCACAGTGGCACACACCACTCATTATGCTGAGGCAGAAGGATGGCTGTAAATCCAAGCCCAGCCAGGTCCACATAGTCAGTTCAAGGCCAGCATGGTCTACATAGCAAGACTCTGTCTCAAACAAACAAACGAACAAGGGACTTCCTGGGAGAGTAGGCTTCAAACTCATGATGGCTCCATCAAATTCTCAGAGTCATGGAGAATCTCTATCTCTTAACTCTGCTGGTCTAAGTGGCAGAGATGGCCCCTAGCATCTTCAGTGTACAATTCACCAGTTTAGCCATTTTAATGAAGAGAAGCTGTAAGTTTTCTCTGGGTCCTGTGCCCGGCTCTGGAGGCGGAGATTGACCGCGGTCAGCCCCACTGGGTACGTGCCTGAGTAGGGGCTGGGAAGGAAGTTGGGGACAGTGGTTCTGGGGTCTTAGCATCTCCTGGAGGGCTCCTGCAACCATTGCTGAACCCAGTATCCAGAGTCTCAGTAGGTCTGGGTGGGCCCAGGAATTAGCATTTCTAACAAGTTGCCAGCTGATATGGGTACTGCCAACTCAGGCCCCTGGCAAACACAGCCCCACAGGAAAATCCTGGTGCTGCCACCTGAAAGGCCTCTACATGTTGGCTCTGTTAAACAAGAGATGCTCACTTCACTGAGAAGAGCCAAAGACAGAACGGATTTGGAAGAAGTGGAAGTCACCAGCACAGAACACAGGGAGCCTGCTTAGAGCTAGCTGCCCCTGGGTCCTTGCATGGCAGTGAGCACTCTGCGTGCCATCCACCCACCGCAGCCTCCCCTCTGTCCCTGCCCTCCTGGCACAGTGTGCCGTTCCTCTGAACCTCTGCTCAGGCTGCTGCTTCAGCTCAGATCTGCCTGCCATGCTGCAGAGAGCGGGTTCCAATCTGGGAAGCTTTTCTCACTGTTTCTGTCCATCTTGTTCCCAGATAAGTGGCCGCTGCTTCCTCCACAGGCTTCTTCTCGTCTTCCTCCCCTAGAACCTCTCCACTGAATCCTTTGTGTTTTTTGAGACAGGGGTCTTAATCAATCATTAAATTGCCCAGACTGGGCTCAAATTTGTGATCCTCCTGCCTCAGTCTCCCGGAGCCCTGAGATTTCAGGCCTGTACCACCATATCCAGCTCTTTTTTTCTTATCTTTTTTGAGACAGGGTCTCACTGTGCAGTTCAGTTCACCTGGGATTACAGGCACGTGCCATCACGCCCAGCCGCCAAGCCTGTTCTTAACTTTAAGTGTGAGGTGTCCTAGAGTTTAAGACTTAGCATTTTTCCTATCTACAATCTTTCCTACCCCTAGTGCTCTAAACCCTCCCTAAATGCTGATGACAGACTCATTTCCATGTCCAGGTTAACATACCCAGCTGCCAATCTGACATTTCCACCTGACTGGGCCATGGACTCCCTTAGGAGAGTGATAGGACAGTGGTCACCTCTCTCTGAGAGCTAGGAATAATGTAGAGGCATTTGAACATCCAGGGCCAAGAAGAGCAATGTTTTATATACTTATTTATTGTCTTTTTTATTTATTTGTTTTTAAAATTTATTGTCCTTTTGAGACAGTTCAAACTGGCCTCAGGCTCACAGAAATCCTCCTGTCTCAGCCTCAGTGCTGGGATTACAGGCGTGACCTACCACGCCTGGCAAGAAGAGCAATGTTAAAAAAAAAAAAAAAGAGCAATGTTTTAGACAGAGGAATAGCAAACACACAAATACAGATATGATTAATACTCTTCTGGGTTTTTTTTCTTCCTTTCTCTTTTTTTCCTCTGTTTTTATTTTTTAATTTTCTAATTTTGTTTTTTTGCTACTGGGAATGGAACTGAGGACTCCGCTTGCCAGGCAGGTGCTTGTGCCGCCGAAATGTATCCCTGGCCTTTTCTTTTGTTCTTCTTAGCACTTCTTACCTAGCTCCTTCCACCAGTATAAACCCCAGGAGAAAGGGCTTACGAGGGCCTAGAAGGCGCACACAGAAAGGCCACACAGTGGATGCAGGATCATTCTTTGCTTGTGTCCCTAGTGGGAAGCACGGTGCTGGGCACGCAGTAGGGATGCAGTAAATAGCTACCAAATTAAGGAGTGAAACCCTTTCCTTTGCAATTGCTGCTCTGAAGAAAAAAAAATTGCCATTTTAAAAGAAGAAAAAGCCCATACATAACAGTGCCAAAGTACTGTGGAGCGGTTTTCAAAACCATAGCTCCCTGATGGGATAGTGCAGTTTAAATATAGCAGCTGTTTTCCCCTCTGGTCGGTTTTTGTTTGTTCTTTGATTTTTGTGGAAACATTTCAAAAGTTTTTCTTCACCACTCTGCTTCCTCACCCACCTCCCCAAGGTGCTTAAAGCCAAAGCCAGCGACATGCTTCCAAGTGAAGACGACCTGGCCTCCTGAGCCCAGCGGAAAAATGAGTGATGAAATGCAATTTCAATTTTAAATGAGTCTTTCCATCCTCCCGGCCTGACAGGTGCAGGGCGGTGCTCCTCAGTGGCGCAGCAGCTCGAGCAGGTAGAGTTTCAGGGAGGCCCGGACCCAGGGGCAAGCTGCCGCAGAGAGTGTGGCACATTCCTAGAACAGGATCTTTGTCCCCAAGGCTGACCAGCTCACTCCCTTGATGTCCCACAATAGAAAACAAGGGGGAAGGAGGGTGGGGTGGGGTGGCGGAAGGTCTGTTTCCACGGCCTATTGTGAGCCTGCTGCAGCTACCTGATCTTTCCCAGTGGCTCCCAGGCACTGGCCGCCCTCCCTAGTCACCTTGTGACTCTCCTCGCTCCGAAGTGGGGACACAGGGGAACACTGTGTATCCTTAGAGAAGTGTGTCTGACACGCCTGATCCGTTCCATCTGCGAGGACACGTCCTGAGCCCATCTGGCTTCAGCAGTCTGCGCGGTGGCTGCGGGGCGCTCACTCCAGCACCCCACCCGCTCCGGACCTCTGCAGCCCGCGGGTCCGTGGCCTCCCCTGAAAGCAGCAGACCCCAGGTCTCCCAGCTGCAGGCCTCACCTCCGCAGCTGGCTTCTCTGCCATCCCCTCTCCCACCTGGCTCTGGCTCCTGATCATTCTCCGGCCGGCCATCTGCAGCTGCAAACCCTCTGCAGACCACAACGTCCTGGGCAAGCCCAGCGCCTGCCCGGAGGCCTGCACCTCCCATAGCAGGTCTGGAGCTGGAGACAGAGCCACCTGTTGTGAGGTCCTGTCCTGTGCCCCACACGTGGAAGCCCAGAGGTCCAAGACACCCCTTTGCCTGGCTGCTTTCCGTCTTAAGCAGTGGTAGAACGGTAGAACGTGGTTGGGGTGGGCCTTCTGCCTGCCCACTGCCCACAGGTGGGTCCGAGCCACGCTGGTGGGGGAGGGAGGACAGGACGCAGAGGTTTAGCTGGAGCTGTTTGCACACAGTAGACGCTTCTCTTCCATGACTCATCGGAGGAGAGCAGAGTCCTCCCTCTTCCTGGAACGTAGCTAACTGCGGCCAACTCTCACCCCTACCCCACCCCCCAGAATTTAAACAACCCACACACGGAGCTTTGGCCTCAAAAAGATCCCTTTTCCTCCAGAGATCTGACAGGCAACGTGGGGAAGGGGCATGTTGGGGGCACGGAAGAGTCTGTAAAGGATTCTCTGACCTGGGGAGACAGAGGGGGCTGCGGTCACAGCACAGGGGTCTTTTCCAGGAAAGTCCCTGCCTGCCCTTTCTCTTCCCCCAAACATTTATTTAATATCTTCCAAATCCAAAACCTGCCACAGAGATCCTTTGGAGCATTCCAACAAGCTTGATTTCAATGGCACAGAAAAGATTTTCTAGCTGGGTGTAGAGGCACACATCTGTCATCCCAGCACTTGGGAGGCTGAGTCAGGGGGATCACCATGTGTTTGAAGCCAGCCTGGGCTACATGGTGAGGTTCAAGGCCATCCTGAATGACACAGCGAGACCCTAGTTCAATAAATAAATAAAAGAGTTCTAGAAAAAAAAAAAAAGCCCAGGCTAATTCAGATAAAAAGGAAGACACGAATTGTCATGTACTTGCCATGCATGCCAAGGCTGACAGTTCATCTTGTCCTACCCTTAGCACAAGCCAGTCTGGTAGGTGTCAATGTCATCCCTATTTTTTCCAGACAACTGAAAGTTGATTCTCGGGTTAAGCCATTTGCTGAAGGCACATAATTAGAAATCACCAACAAACACTGTTGGGAATAGATTATTCTTACATGGAGAAAAATTAGCTTGGATCCATTCCTTACCTCATGAATTGTGACAAATTCCATATGGGAAAGAGAGCTTGGGGGGAGGGATTATAAAATCAATTCCAAGAAGCCAGAAAAGCACATTGGTGTGCAGGGGAGATACATTTCAGAAGTACTTCAGCTACAGATACATTTTCAAATTCACCTAATAGAATGTTACAAAACCAATGGAGGGCAGGGCATGGTTGGGCACACCTGTAATCCCAGCACTCAGGAGGCTGAGGCAGGATGATTGTTGCAAGTTCGAGACTAGCCTGGGCTGCAAAGTGAGCTCAAGGCCAGCCTGAACTGCACAGCAAGACCCTGTCTCAAAAAGACAAAAGAAAAGAAAAGAAAACCAGTGAAGGAAATACACTGGGAGAGTTTTGGAAAGACACTCCATGGGTCCTGAAAACTCTTTTCAAGCTAGGAGTCTGTGATCCTGATTGCATAGAAGCCCTGGGACAGGCTTACACACTGAGATCATAATTCTAACAAACAGCAGTTTAACTTCTTAGTCCCAGGTGGCCAAGGGAGAGAGGACCCTCGGAGTCCTGCTGGAATGAATCTTTCCAGGGTGGGTGGGTGGGTGACAGCTGTGACAGCGCAGGGAGCTGGGACAGAGGTGACAGAGTTCTGGCTGCTGAAGCTGCAGCAGGAGGCTTCAGTCAGGGCCAGCAGAATGCAGGGACCTGAGCTGGAATTCTGCCAGGACAATGGGATTAACTTTCCAAGTGCTGGCCAAAAAGGGCCCCAGGGTTTTTATTTTTATTCGGTTTCCATTACAACTGCACAGCAACCAGCAACGCAGACAAGGCCCCAAACAAGGTGAGCTGTGGCCGGGAGTCATCCCCTGCCCCATGGGGTGCTATCTGGGCACCACACTTCTTGCTGACCTCGCATCACCCCGGGTTCTGAGAAGTTGATTGCTCGCCAGCCTGAGGACCGCAATAGCAGAGCAGCACTGGGGCTGCCCACTAACTCAACATGCACATGGAATGGGCAGCAGCAAGGTGGCACCAGAAGGTACACTCCATGTTCCCAGGAAGAGTAATGTGATGAGGAACTGGTGGGGATCCAAGAAGAGCTGGGTTTAGCTCCTTCAGGCCCCAGCATCAGGGGCTTCCAGGCATGGGGTTTGGAGAAATCTGGCTGCAGGCAGCGAAACATCAGTTACAAAAGAAGCGGCTGGGGAAGGAAAGGGCTTCGCAAGCTGGAGCCAGGCTTCAGACTCACGGCTGCTCTGCCGCTGCTCAGGGAGGACCGAGGTCTGGGGCAGACCTTTGTGTGACTGATTGGCCCTGTTCCAGCAGTTGCACAACTCGGGCTGATCACAGGACTTCAAAATATCACCTTTTGGCCGGGCATGGTGGCGCATGCCTGTACCCCCAGCACTCTTGTGAGGCTGAAGCAGGAGGATCACTGTGAGTTTGAGGCCAGCCTGGGCTACAAAGTGAGCTCAAGGCCAGCCTGAAATGCATAGTGGGACCCTGCATAAAAAAGACAAAAGAAACAAAAACCAAAACAACAAAATATCTAGCCGGGTGTGGTGCTGCTCGCCTGTAATCCCAGCACCCTGGAGGCTGAGGCAGGAGGATCGGTATGAGTTCGAGGCGGGCCTGGGCTACAAAGTGAGCTCAAGGCCAGTCTAAACTGCATAGCGAGACCCTGTCTCAAAAAGACAAAACAAAAAACAAACAAACAAACAAAAACACAAAATATCACCTTTTGGGAATGGTAGAGAAACAAATTCAAAGCCTCACAGGTACCTCGTAGTGACAGTCACCTGGTAGTGACTGTGTGACCTTCAAGCAAACCACATTGCCTAGGGCCCCTCGTCCTCACGCATCAAAAGTGATTAATAGATTCTACCCTGGGTGTTTTCAGGAGGGTTAAGTGGTAGGTAAGCTCATGGGAGAGACTCCTCACATCTCCACCACCTTCCTGTAGCTCCTAAGGCCCATCCCTTCTAAAACAAACTTTTTTTTTGAGACAAGGTTTCACTATGCAATTCAGGCTGGCCTTAAATTCACCGAGATCCTCCTGCCTCAGCCTCCCCAGTGCAGGGATTACAGGCGTACCACACTATACTCAATTTAGGAAGTTTCATAGTTACCTTTTTTTTGTCTTTTTGAGGCAGGGTCTCCCTATGCAGTTCCAGTTGGCCTTGAGCTCATTTTGTAGCTTAGGCTGGTCTCAAACTCCTGAGTGCTGGGATTACAGGGGTGCATCACCACAGCCGGCACAGTTATCTTAAAGGTGTCCACAAACTCATAAATGAACTTTTTCTTGTCCCTTTTTTCCAGCTATCTCAGTCATTCCAAAACCTTTGTTTATCTGAGAATTCCTAAAAGGTGTGGTTATCTGTACTAAATTATTATGCATATTGTAATCTATTGGCAATGTAAAGGGCTTTCCAGGTTTCTTTCTGTTTTGTTTCTTGTTTGATTTTTGACACAGAGCTGCTCTATGTAATCCTGGCTGGCCTTGAACTTCATTCCTCCTGCTTTAGCCTCCCAAGTGCTGGGCTGACTGGCATGTGCCACCACACCTGGCTTTCCAGGGATGTTTTTGGATTTTTTAAGAAACATAAAGGGATTTATTACAGAAATTTAAAGTACTCACTCAGTGATGCACAGTTGTAATCCCAGCAACTGAGAGGCTGAGGCAGGAGGAGCCCTGTGAATTTTTTTTTTTTTTCCGCTTTATGAGCCAGGGTCTCGCTTTACAGTTCAGGCTGGCCTTGAGCTCACTTGGTACCCCAGGCTGGTCCTGAACTTGCAACAATCCTTCTGCTTCAGCCTCCTGAGTGCTAGGATTACAGGCATGCACCACCATGCCAGGCTGAGCCCTTTGAGTTTGAGGCCAGTCTGATTTACAAAGCAAGACTCTTAAAAAAAAGAAAAGTACTCCCTCAAAGAAACAAGCGTACAGGGGATAGGGAGACTATAATTTGGAGCTCAGGATATATTATATGGTCTTTTACTAGTGGAAATCTGTGGAATCTAAGCTGCGCGTGGTGGTTCAAGACCAACCTAGTTTACAAAGTGAGCTCAAGGCCAGCCTGAGCTGCAGAGCCAGACCCTGTCTCAAAAGACAATAACAACAAAATCCCTAACCTGTGGAATCTGTCATCAATACTCTTGATCTTGGTTTTCCAGGTGGGGAGGGTGGACAGCTCCCCCAGAGAGAGAACAGTCCCTTCCTAGGGGAAGCCTAATTTACAGATGAAAAGTGTTCTTTTCATAGGTAAAAGAGAAATCCCCACATGGTGGTGCACGCCTGTAATCCCAGCACTCAGGGAGGCTAAGGCAAGAGGATCTTTCCTAATTGGAGACCAGCCTGGGCTACAAAGTGAGCTCAAGGCCAGCCTGAACTGCATAGTGAGACCCTGTCTCAAAAAGACAGGAAAAAAAGGAAGGTTTGTAAATAAAGAGGGGAAGCAGGGTTGAAGAAAGGGGAGGAGAATGGGAAAAAAGCAGCAGCAAGGTATGTCCAGGTATAAATTTCTTACCATGAACATGATCAAGAATAAATAAATAAAAACTAGGTTTTGTGTCTGGAAGCTATTTTTATTTTATTTTATTTTATTTTTGTCTTTTTGAGACAGGGTCTTGTTATACAGTTCAGGCTGGCCTTGACCTCTCTTTGTAGCCCAGGCTGGTCTGGAACTCGAAACAATCCTCCTGCCTCAGCCTCCCAGTGCTGGGATTACAGGCAGACGCCACCAGGCCGGGCCTGGCCAGCTACTTTTGACTCTGGAGCCAGGAAGCATGGCCGTTTGTTTCTCCCTCCCTTGCCCCCTCCTCTTGCGGCGGCGGGGGGGGGGGGGGGGCTTGCTCCTTGCAGCAAGGAGGAGTCTGTCAACCTCATTCTGTCATGGTGCTCCCAGGCCTCAGAAGGGCATGGAACCACCACTCCTGCCAGGGCCCCAGAGCCAAAGCATCTGTGGGAACTTGCTCTCAGTCTCAGGATCTGACGGCGGCTGGCGAGGTGCTCGTGAAGGGAAAGGCCAGGGTCACACAGACCGGAGGGCGCTGTCCCCACTCCGATCTTCCCTTCGCTTCCGTGGCATCCGAAGCAGGAGTCTTCCTGCCTTCCAGCCACCCTACCAGCCGG
Source organism: Dinomys branickii (assembly GCA_004027595.1). Lineage (NCBI taxonomy): Eukaryota > Metazoa > Chordata > Mammalia > Rodentia > Dinomyidae > Dinomys > Dinomys branickii. The sequence continues at coordinate 57,426 of PVLD010002577.1, read as the reverse complement.
GAGCTGGCCAAAGGCCGGTCCTGACCACCACCTCCCAGGCGACCTTCCAACCAGGGTCGGTGCAGCACCTGTGACTCCTACCTGTGCCAGCACCAGGACCACGTTAGCTGCTGGTGCTCAGAGGTTCCCATCGCCTCTGGTTAAGGAAATGGGTATGGAGGACAACACAGCGCCTTCCAACATCCTGCCCTGTGGAACCTGACCTTCTAGTCCAGTGATGGACAGAATTGAAGAGCTACAGACACAACAGGCTTGGACCTGTATCGCTTCTCGGCCTTTTGGCTAAGATCAAGTGTAGGCTTGGACCTGTGTGGATGGACTGACCTGGCACGTTTCTGGAAGCTCAGCACTTGGGAGGCTGAGGCAGGAGGATTGTGGTGAGTTTGAGGCTAGCCTGGACTACAAAGTTAGACCCTGTGTCGGAAAGAAAGAAAGAAAAATAGAAAGAAATAAAAGGGAAACAAAACAAAAAAAATGAGGTTTCACTTGCAAAGGAAGTTAATGATGAACCTACTTCCCTGTCTGTATCCTAGGGTCCTACCAGCAGGAAACCCAGTGGGAAGATTTGGAAATGGGAAAGTAACAAGCTCTGTAATCTCTTCCCCCCTCAGCACTGGAGACTGAGCTTGGGGCCCTGCAAATGCTAGGCAGGGGCTCTATCACTGAGCGCCATCGCAGTCTCCCCAGTCCTTTTTTTTTCTTTAACCTTTGAGACAAGATCTTGTAAGTCACTCTGGCTGGACTCAAATGTAGGATCCCCCTGCTTCAGCCTCCTGAGTAGATGAGATCACAGGTCTGCTCCCGGCTTCCCCTGTAATGTTTATCTGTCTCAGTTTATCCCCTGTAGGTCCTACTGTTTTCATGTTTTTAAACATAGCTATTTGTTTGTTTGTTTGTTTGTTTGTTTGTTTTTTAGGTACTGGGAATCAAACTCAGGACCTTGTGCTTGCCAGGCAGGCGCTTGTGCCGCTGAGCTACATCCCTGACCCCTATTTTGGTTTTTTTGAGACAGGGTCTCGCTGTGTAGTTCAGGCTGTAGTTTGAACTCACTATGTAGCCTGGGCTGTCCTGGAACCCGTGTTGATCCTTCTGCCTCAGCCTCCAGAATGCTGGGATTATAGGAGTGTACCACCACATCCAGAGAAATAGCTATTATAGAAATTTTAAAACAGTGACAAAAGGGAGGAAAATAGTAAAGTGAACCCCTTGTTTTACAACCACCTGGGTTCCCAAATCACAAATATTTTTTCAGTCCTGTCATGTCCTTCCTCTGGGCATGACTCAGTCGCTGTCCCAGGTAGACTGGCCACATGACTTTTGGGAAGCCAAGTGCTACCTTCCTGTTGTTTAGGTAAGATTTTTCTTTTTCTTTTTTTTGTCTTTTTGAGACAGGGTCTTGCTATGCAGTTCAGGTTGGCCTTGAGCTCACTTTGTAGCTCAGGCTGGTCTTGAACTTGCAACTCCTCCTGTCTCAGCCTCCCAAGTGCTGGAATTATAGGCATGTGTCACCACGCCTAGGGAAGATTTTTCTTTCCATACTACATATCTTAAATTTATAGTTTAGATAACAATTAATTAATTAGTGTATGGGGCCGGGGATATAGCTCAGCGGCATAAGTGCTTGCCTGGCAAGCTTGAGGTCATGAGTTTGATTCCAGGTACCAAAACATAAAAAATAAAAAATAATAATTAATCAGTGTATTTATTTTTGGAGATAGCATCTCACTGTGTAATTGAGGGTGGCCTTCAACTCATTATGTAGCCCAGGTTGGTCTCAAACTCATGGTGATCCTCCTACTTCAGCCTCCTGAGTGTTGGGATTACAGGCTCCACAATATATTTTATTTAGTTAGTTAGGTTTCTTTTTTATTTTTTTTGACACAGGATCTTGCAATGTAGCTCACTATGGCCTTTAACTCACTTATGTAGCCTTGAATTTGCAGTGATCCTCCTGCCTCAACCTCCTAAGTGCTGGGATTACAGGAAAGCACCACCATGCCTGGCTCTATGATATAATTTGTTTGTTTGTTTATTTATTTATTTATTGTCTTTTTGAGACAGGGTCTCAGTATGCAGTTCAGACTGGTCTCTTTTTTTTTTTTTTTTTAGTTCAGACTGGTCTTGAACTCACTTCGTGGCATACGCTAGCCTCAAACTCACAAGGATCCTCCTGCCTCAGCCTTTCTAGTGCTGGGATTACAGGCTTGTGCCGCAACCCCCAGCTCCATGATATAATTTAAAAACCTTTAATTGTGACAAAAAGAAAACCAGGGCCACATTTTACATGGACAATAATTGCAAAAATAAATCATTTGGGGCTGGGGATATAGCTAAGTGGCACAAGCACCTGCCTGGCAAGCGCAAGGTCCTGAATTCAATTTCCAGTACCAGAATCAATCAATCAATCATTGCATAAATACCATGAAGACATGCCAGTGTTACACTCTTTTCATTCTGTTAAAAGGGAGGTCCTAAACTGAGCCCGATCCTAGCACTCAGAGGCTGAGGCAGGAGGATTGTTGGGAGTTTGAGACCACCCTGTGCTACAGAGTGGGGTTCTACCCCCAGTATTTAAAATGAGAAAAGAGGGGGCAGTCCTTGTCCTGGGAATTGGGGTGTGGTGGGAAAGGTAGACACCGCTACACCCTTCTTGCAACAAACTTTCATGGGGAACCTGGTGCTCAACCTGTAGATGACCTGCCTCTGAGGGGAAGTTCTACATAGCAATTTAATAAAAGAAAGAAAGAGAAGACCAGGCATGGTGGCACACGCTCTCGGGAGACAGAGGCAGGAGCATCGTTGCAAGTTCAAGACCAGCCTGAGCTACAAAGTGAGCTCAACCCCAGCCTGAACTGCATGGTGAGACCCTGTCTCAAAAAGATGAAAAGAAAAAAGAAAAAGAAAGAGAGAGACAGGGTGAAAAAGGGAGACGGCAGGAGAAAAAGAAACAAAGAGAGAGGAAGAACGAGAAGAAGGGTAGAAGGAAGGTTTCCTGACTGTCCTTGTCCCCGTGGCAGGCACTTGGCTGGCTGCAGTGACCAGGTATCCAATCCCACACTAATCTAGCTGCTACTGAGCGGGTATTTTGTGGGTGATTAACGTTCGTAATCAGTTGACGTTAGGAGTTTATTCTAGATAATCTGGCAAACCTGATCCAGTCAGTTGAAAGACATGGAGAGCAGAGTGGAATCTTCCCTGGAGAAGAAATTCCTCCCCTGCACACCACAGTTCCTGCTGGGCAGAATCCAGCCCGCCTCCCGCAGGCCTGCCCTATGGACTTTGGATTTTCCTGGCTGGGCCCACAAACGACTACGCCAAACCTCCGCAATAAATCTCTTCCTTTACGTCTCTTACTGGTCCTGATTCTCTGCAGAACGCTACCCAGTGTGCTGTCCGGCACAGGACCTGTACGTATGCTCTGCAGCAGCCCAGGGCCCTGTCAATTCCCAAATGTACAACTGCATTTCTAACTCTGTGGTTTCGTTTGTTTCTTATATGCTTACAATAATGTCCTTGTCCATGAAGCTACTTTTCAAGTCTTATGTATTTTTTTCTCTAGTACTTGGGATTGAACTCAGGGCCTACATCCCTGGCACTTTTTATTTTGAGAACCATCTTCTCAGGGTGTGGTGGCGCACGCCTGTAATCTCAGCACTTGGGAGGCTGAGGCAGGAGGATTGAGGTGAGTTCGAGCCCAGCTTAACTGTGCAGCCCCCAAAGGGTTGACATGCGGCCTCTGTGTCTTTGTGCCCCTCGTCCCTGCTGCTCCACCTGAGAACGGACTCAGGGTCACTGCCACAGAGCTCTATGGACATAAGCAGTGTCTCCTCAGCATCCCCTTGTGATTCACATGTACTGAGGTTTTCACAGTGGGCCCCCCGGTGGGCACAGGCGAGAGGGGGCAGCTTTGAAACAGGACCAAAATAAGCGAAGAGTGGAAGCGAAGATGCCACCTTGATGTGAAAGTACATACGAGGCCCGTCAAGGGCCAAGGGAAGCCTTCCCATCCGCTCTTGGGGCCAGACCGGCACTTCCTACCTCCCCAGCCCTCAGGGACCTGAAGTTCCCTGGGCCCCACCCAGGAAAGACCTCATGGGACCCAGCGTCCAACTCCTGGACCCCGAGGAGGAAGTGCCTGCGTGGAGGTGGAAGGGAAGTCAGGCAAGAACAAGCCAGGACTGCGGCCACGGAGGGGAGTCACAAGTTCTCCAATGCAACTGATGTGACAGAGGCTTTCGGTGGCCCTGGAGTCACAGGGGCAGGGGGGAGACCACGGTGCAGGAGCCCCCCCCCAGGCGCACTCGTGACTCACACTCTGGACCCCCCAGGATGCCGTGGTGACTCCCCACCACACCCACCTGTCCTCCACCTGGGAGACCCCGCAGCCCTCCCGACGCCCACAGGAGAGCAGGCACACTCCTGTCCAGTGCCAGCGGTGCCAGGGCTCCCCCAGGCTGAACCCGGGTGGGGGCCGTCGGGACCTCAGTGGGCAGGGCCAGAGCTTCAGCCGAGGCATGAGAAAGTGAGGTCGACCCGGCCCCACGGCTCCTCACTCCCCAGAGAGCAGGAGGAATCCAGCTTCCTGGGAAGATTAGCGAACCCAGGGCGAGTGCCGCTGGCTCTCCCTGGGTCACTTCCTGAGCAAAACCAGACTGCGGGGCGGCAGCCGGGACAGTGGCTCTGAGCTGCAGCTCGGTCGAAGTGGAATCCTGAGCTCGGGCCTCTCCTCTGAGGTGAGGCGATGGCAAAGGGGCCGTGCAGTGCGGCCCGGGGGAGAGGGAGCAAATGGGGTCACAGCGGGACAGGTCCTCACCAAGACGAAGTTCTGCTGGGTATGCTGCGATGAAAACACCCTCAGGTCTAATGTGCCCCTGTAGGAGCTGGGCCTAGACTGCAACTCAGAATGGTGGGGGCCGGCTCAGGAATGATAGCTGCTCTGTGATAATTGCTCGTGGATCTATGACTGACTAATCAATGCATGAAGGAAATGATTAGCCTCACTAGTAATCAAGGGAAATGTAAATCAAATCAAAGGCAGAATCTCCACCTACCAAATGCAGTTATGAGGGGCCTTCTCCACTCATGGGGGGTGCACGCTGGCTTTCTGGAAAGTCACTTGGGAAGGAGGAATAAGACTTTAAAAAGGGTGACTCAGTAATGTCACTTCTAGGAAATGATTCTGAAGAAATAACAAGAGATTTGTCCTGAGATGACTATAAGCAAGATCACTGCCACAGCGAGAGGAAGGAGAGGAAGAACATGTCCGCTAAAAGAGAAGGGTTTGTCATGATTAACGCATACCAGAGGAAAACACGAGTCACTAAGTGGCCATTGGAACCAGGTGTGGTGGCACACATGCCTATGATCCCAGCACTAAGGGAGGCCAAGGCAGGAGGATCACGAATTAAGAGCCGATCCTGGGCGACTTTTGAGACCTTGTCTCAAAATCAACTATTTTTATTTTTGATTTTCTTTTTGTAAAATACTTTATATTTTATAAAGCTCAGTGAGAAAATCCTGGGTTGAATCCCAAGTATATACTTAGAAAAAGAGAGGGGAAAGGCCATTTCTCTAAGTAATACTCTCCCAAAGTATGTGTGTCCCTCCTGTGAAATTCTGTGGGTATTTTAAGTTCCTGGGGACTTTCTGCCTCAAGCTCTTTTGCCTCTTGGGGTCTCTTACCAGAAACCACCTTGGACTACTGTGGTGGGAATTCAATAGGAGGATATATGGGAGTGGCTAGTGGAGTTCTTGCATTTTTGTGACATATATCATTTATAAAGAAGGGACTGGACCAGGGATGTAGCTCAGTGGCATAGCACCTGCCTGGCAGGTGCAAGGTCCTGAGTTCAATTCATGGTAGTAAAAAAAAGCCCATCAAACAGTCATACCAGGTGTGGTGGTGCACACATGTAATCCTAGCACCCAGGAGGCTGACGTAGGTGGATTGTTGCAAGTTCGAGACCAGCCTGCGCTACAAAGTGAGCTCAAGGCCAGCCTGAACTGCATAGGAACACACACACACACACACACACACACACACAAGGACAGAGCCAAGTATGGTAGCACATAATTTCAGCACTATGGAGGCTGAGGCAGGAGGATCACTGCAAGTTCAAGACCAGCCTGGGCTACAAAGTGAACTCAAGGCCAGCCTGAAATACATGGTGAGACCCTCTCTCAAAATGACCAAAAAAAAAAAGAAAGGGACAATTTTTTTGAGATAGGGTCTCACTATGCAGTTCAGGCTGGCCTTGAGCTCATTTTGTAGCCCAGGATGGCCTCGAACTCACAGCAATTCTACTGCCTCCTGAGTGCTGTGATTATAGGTGTGCAACACCATGCCCAGCAGGGTAAATCCTACTTTGTTTCATTTTGAAATATTTCAGAAAAACTTAAGCAGGGTGTGGTGGCACATGCCTGTAATCCCAGCACTCAGGAGGCTGAGACAGGAGATTCCCTGCAAGTTCAAGGCCAGCCTAGCGTATATAGTGAGACCTTGTCTCAAAAAAAGTAAAGGAAAACTTGATGAACTGGAACACAAAAATAAACACAGAAGCAAGATACAAACAGTGCCACATACATAGAATCCCATTTTCCAATATATACACATATGCACGAATATATGTAAATATTCCAAAAAGACTTAAAGGATAACCCTCAAAATATTATCAGTCATTAAGTTGTAGATTATGGACATTTTTCATTTTCTCCTTTCTACTTCAGCGAATTTTTAAAGATTTCTACAGTAAGCACTTTGTAGTTTTCTTTCCTTCTTTTTTTGAGGCAGGGTCCTGCTTTATAGTTCAGGCTGGCCTCAAACTCGCAACGATCTTCCGGCATCAGCCTCTTGAGTGCTAGGGTTACAGGTGTGCACTGCCATGCTGAGCTATACAGCAGCCTTTAAAGAGTTAAAAGTTTCCAAAAGACCTAGAGTCCAGGTGTGGGGAGAAGGCAGCAGACTGAACTGTGACCTCCAGGTGTGAGCCAACCCCCACTGGTGTCAAGCTCCACGGAGAGCCGAGTCACGTCTTTGAGGCCAGGGTGTCCTGTGAAATACACAAAGCAGGGTCAGCGCAGCTCACGAGGCCTGATGGCCCAGGCAGACCTCGCTGGGGCCGGCCCTGTGCCAGGAGCCGTTATCTCTGGAGGGAATGCGGGACAGCTCTTCGCTGGGGCACGCCCCTCCCAGACAGGGGATTTGGGGCTCGCTTTAGGGAGAGGAGGCTGCAGCACAATCCATGGAGGAATCTCACACTACCTCCTCCAGACCCTGCTCTTCCTCCCCACCCCTTGAACAGGAGTATATTTAGTCACCCTATCTGAGGCCTCTTCTTTCACTTAATTTGATTAAGGAGCTGGACAGCGAGGCCCAAGGTGGGGAGCCAGGAGGGTGCTGAGCCTCAGCGCGGTTGGACGGCCGGCCCAGGCAGTGGCCCTGGCAGTGATGACAGAGTGTGGACAGCACTAGGGCCCCTGGCACTTAGTGCGGAGGGAGGGAACAGTTTATCAGGGAACACACTTCTCCTGGAGAATGAGAACAAAGTCGGGGATCAGCTGCAAGGATTAACCCCGGGGTCAGGGACGTTTGCTCGGCTCAGAGAAAGCTGGCTTCGTTTTGAGTCTCTTCTGCCTTCCTGGAGGTTTAGGGTCATCAGAGCCTCCAGAAGCTCCCAGAGGCTGCATTGAACTCTTGCTATGTGATGAGTACTATGACACAGGTCAATGAATTTTTTCCTTTTTTTTTTTTTTTTGCAGTGCTGGGGTTGGAACCCAGGGTCTCATGCCTGCCCTCAAGTGCTCTGCCACTGAGCCATACTCTCAGCCCTTCAACTAATTTATTCTTTTTATTTTTGTGTTGTTTTGGAACTCCCAGCAATCCTCCTGCCTCAGCCTCCCGAGTGCTGGGATTATAGGTGTGCACCACCAAGCCCAGCTAATTTAATTTTTTAAACTGGTTATGGCAGTACGCACCTATAACCACATGCTTGGGAAGATCAGAGAGTTCAAGGTCAGCTTGAACTGCACAGTGAGACTGTGTCTCCGAAAACCTAAATAAAAAAATAATATAAACTAATTTCTTATAGGTAAATTATTACCCACAAAGCTGGTATTTGTGGTCAAAAGCATACAGTTGTTAATACGTGGAGAATCGGGTCCTGATCTGGTTCTGCTGAGTTCATCATTGCCTGGCAAACATTATCTCCAGGAGAAAACCCCACACAGCCAGTTACAAAGGTGTAGTCCTCACACTGCCTGAAGGAAGCAGGTACTGCTAACAGCGCCCCCAGGAGCTCGGCCAACAGTGCCAAACTGGTACAGGGTGAGAGAGGAAGGGCGTGGACGGCCCGGGCCGCCCAAGTGAGAGCTGGGAGCCTCCGTGTGGTGGCCCCTCAAGGACGGGACTTTACCTCGTTTACCCTGGGATCCCAGCCCTGAACACAATGCCTGGAACAAAGGGAACGGCTTTTGCGAGGACTCATGGCATCAGATAGACCAGACAGAGCCAGCGCCCCGCAGGGACCAGCTTGGAGGATTAAGTGAGACATATTTGCCTAGGGATTTCCAAGTCTGAAATGTCACACTGCTGGGCTTCAGAAAAACACTCCTTTGGCATGGGGATTCCTGCAGGAGGTTCCGGAGGTGAACGGGACCTTGACAGTGGGGCCGGCGCGGGGACAGGGCTCCGGCTCCCCTTGTGGGGTTGCATTCAGACCACAGTGATGGTGAGGGGGCTGTCTGGGACACAAGGACACCTCAAGGACACCTCCGAACCGGGGCGCATGCACGAGGGACAGACAAACGGAGCGGGTGGCAGGGGAGTGAGCGGCTCTTAGAGCTGCTGAGGCAGGGTGGGTGAATGCCTGAGCTGGCACGGCCCTCAGGCTCCTGCAGAAACAGACCTGAAAGAATAACGGGCAGAACTTTGGTGACTTTTAGAAAAGAGGACTCATTCTCCCCCAGGAAGGGAGCTGGGGCTTTGGCGTGGCTCTCCCTGATTAATGAATACCTCCCGCCCGTGGTCTGCCCTGCCTCTGGGATGCGGGTCCCCGCCCCCTCGCCCATGGGTAAGGCCACCGGAGGGCAGCTGCTGGGCCCGGCCCAGGCTTCCTGGCCTGTATTCAGGGAGCCGCAGCTTTTCCCTGCCTCTTGCCACAGTTCTCGCTGTCTTAACGTGAGCTGCTTATTAACCAGTGGGTATCAGGACATGGGGAGGGGAAGCCGGCGCCTGCCTGTTGCCAGAACGTGTAATTCAGAAACAGTGCAGGTGAGGCTGATGTGTGCTGCTTGGGTGATGGGGGTGGCCTAGCAGGTGGGAGCCAGACTCTGGGTCCTATGCTGGGGAGTCAGAGAGTGGGGGTGGTGGCTTTCAGGGGCAGCCAGACAGCCAGGGGTTCTCAGAAGAGCCCCTGGGACCAGGGCATCATGAGGAGCTACAAAGGCAGCCGGTGGCATCCCAGTTAGTGGGGCCCAGGCACTGCACTGATGTCCCCCGTCAGCTGCAAACGGAGGGCCCTTTCTGTTCTCTACCATCCTTGTCTGCCAAGGAAACTTCCAGAAAAGGCCTTCAATAAAATATTGATCCCAGACATCCTCCTCTCTCTTCTCTAATAAGCTGCGCTTGATGGTTCGTGGCTGCAGAAGCCCATGGGCTGCACCAGCCAGCGGTCCCTTGGGGTCAGATGCAGGATGCGGCAGTGGGTGCGGCCAGGCCCTGGAACGGCTCCCTGCTGTGTGCGCTGAAATACAGCTTAGCCAGGTTTCAGCTGGGTCGCGGTGTCACAGGTCTTAGGTTTCAAGCCGGTACGGGCTGCGCAGAGGGGAAACAGTCAGGGGAATGCTCCCACTTGGCCTCCCTCCACAGGGAGGGTGGGTGCCTGGGAGAAGAGCGAGTTCACAGCGCTGGGCGGGTGCTGGGCCTTAAACATAACCATATAAACACAGCCCCAGCGCTGCCTGCCTGCGGAGTCCCGGTGGGGACAGGACAGATGCTGTCCTGACTTACCCTCCAACCGGGGCTCTGCAAACAGAAGGGACCGGGCCTCATCTATCACCTCGGAAGCTAAACAACTTCCTCCCAGGGCCCTGGGGATATAAATCAAGAGGGCCCTAGCTTCTGAGCAACCTGCACACAACCACAGCCCACACAAACGCTTGTCCTCTTACTCCTTGCTTGGCCCTTTCAGAACAGGGTAGGAGCGAGTCCCCACTGCAGATGCACAGAGCAGATGGACCACTCAGAAGCTGTCACTCAACTCTCCCTCTTCCTCTCTCCCTCTGTCTCTCTCTCTCCCACTTTTTAGACAGGCTCTCACTATGCAGTTTAGGCTGGCCTTGAACTCACTATGGAGCCCATGCTAGCCTTGAACTCATGGTGACCCTCCTGCCTCAGCCTCCAGAGTGCTTATAGGTGTGCACTGCCATGCTCGGCTTGCTTTCGGCTTCTCCGAGCCTTGTCACCTCTAAATGGGCTAGTGCCATATCTACCTCACAAGTTTCCAGGGGAATTAAACAAAGTCACTTGTCGTAATGCTCTGGATAGTACTTGGTGAAGTCAGCTGCCACACCCCGTCATTTCAGTGGTTGAAGGTGTGCTCAGGTACAAAGTTGGAAAGACAACTGCCCTCTGATACCAGCCCTATCAAGGAGGCTGTACGCCAGGGCCTCAGTGATTCATAGCGTCCAAGCTTTCTTCCTCCTGCCCTCTTTCCTGCCAAGTCCATGCCAGGCCTGCCTATACTCGGCAACCTCTGTGGCCTCCAGCTTGTTTGAATTCTCCTGGAGAAGCCCAGTGGGCACAGAGACCTGCTGGAGTGAGGCAGACTGGAACACGCCAGGGTGGGGGAAAGGTGTCCCAGGAGAAATCATTACAGAGGGAGTTTGTTCAAATTCCAAGGAAGCCTGGAGGCCTGTGTTTTGTGCACAGAGCTCTGCTTTTTCCGACAAGCAGGGAGCTCACTTTAATTTACACTAATTTGCTGAGTGTGGTGGCGCACGCCTGTAATCCCAGCACTCAGGAGGCTGAGGCAGGAGGATTGTTGTGAGTTCAAGACCAGCCTAGGTTATAAAGTGAGCTCAGGGCCAGCCTGAACTGTACAGGGAGACTATCTCAAAAAGACAAAAAAAAAAAAAAAAAATTTACACTTCTTCCTCTCACTGTGCTGTGTGTGACAGACACGTCTAGCTCCTGACAGAACAGGTAAAGAGAAACAGCCTTTGCTGCAGTGCCCGTGCCAGCCTGGAGAGGGATCTGCGTAATGGGTGACCAGCAGGCACAGAGGAGGCAGGCTTCTGGCTCCTTCAGCAGCACTGGGACAACCTGGGGCACATGGCCTGGCAGGCAGGCACGACGGGGGAGGCGGCTGGGAGTACACCGACCTTTGTCCCTATTTGCTCTGAGAGAGGGCGCTGCCAACTCTGCTGTGCTCTCCTGCACCTCTGCTGGGTTTGCTGGCTGGTCAGACACTCTCAGGGACCTGAGACGACCCCTGCCTGCAGGGTGACAAGCAGGGGCCTCTTTGGGCAGGGCCAGGCAAAGGGTGAGGGAGGCCTCTGTCCTGACAGGCAGGTGTGGGGGTTCCGGGCCAGGTGTGGCTTCCAGCTCTCTCCCCCCAAGGCTGATCGTTACTGCTGGGCACCCCGTCCTGGGACCTCAAGGAGAATGCAAAAGGCAGGAGCCCTAGTGAATCTGAGCTGCGCGGGGTTGTTCCCCTCTCCGGGCCACAGCTGCAGTGCTTGTCCTGAGCACTCTTCTGGCCAGGCGGCCTGGTTCTCTGGCACCCGAGCCTCACACCACTGGTGAGGCAGACACCCATCTGCTGGGGAGATGGGTGCTGTCCCTCTTTGCCACTTTTTCTGAGGGGCCCTGGGGACTGAACCCAGGGCCTCACACATGCGAGGCAGTGTCCACCACGGAGCCCCAGCCCCACGCTGCTCCAGCTCTTGTGGCAAATCCTGCACTGGGTCTTCCTGTCCTTTTTAATTCCCCTGAATGGAGCCGCAGGCTCTTGAGGCAGACTGAGCCAGGAAACCCACATTTCTTGGGGCCTGTTGAAGGCGTCTCTTTCCCCTGTAAGCCGGGCCCTGGCTCCCTGTCCTCATCACCTCATGGAGGACACCACCTCCGCCAGCTCCGTCTCGGCTGGCAGGAGAGCCCGAGAAGGTCAGAGAGAAGCATCCTTCCCTTTCGAAAATAAACAAATCCAGCCCATGCGCTGGAGGACTTAGGGTATATTAATAGCCAGATATGTTGTTTTCCTATTCTGGTGCTTATCCCTTCCACTAGCATGGAAGATAAGGGAACACAGAATGTTCTCCGTCAGCCAACCTTCCCCTCCCCCGGGGAGGCAGCGACGCTGATGCCGTTTAAAGCCATTGCTGAGGTACAAACTCCGAGAAAATAGGCCTAAAAGTTTATACTGTCTCTCTTGGCTACAGTTGCTGCTCAGCAAAGAAACTCTATATTGTTTAAACCCTCCAGGCAAACGGGTTGCAAGGCAACCTTCAAACAATAGGAAATACCCCAAACTAAAAATAAAGGCTTCGGGGATGGGATGGCTGGTGGTGCTTTGATGAAACGATCCCAGAGCCAACACAGAGGAGGACGACATGGAGGGGCTGCTTTTCCGCCCCATCCTTTCTGCTTTTCGCCCTTTCATTTGAGCTTCCTATGGGCCAGGCTTATGGGGGTCCTCTTTTTATTGCTGACTCCTAGTCCTGTTGGGGGTTATCGACCCCCTTGTGGGGGAGGGGACCAAAAGGCTGTAATGCCCTGCTGCCCCCACCCCTAAGGAAAGTTCCAGATTAATCCATGTGCTGCCCTGACAATTACTTTCACAGTCCTGAGAAATCCAAACAGGACTGTCTCAGGGCTGAGTCCTTAATCGCAGAAAGCAGGAAGGTCAGAGGGAGGAGCAGGTATGAGGATGGAAACAGGCTGCAGTGATGTGCCTTGAGGACAGGGGAAGTGGCCACTAGCCAAGGCGTGCAGGTGGCCTCTAGAGGTTGGAAAGGGAGATGGACCCTCCCCCAGGGACCCTCCTGGGAACCCGGCCAGGCTGACACCTTGACCTCCCCCTGCTAAGACCCACTGGGGATTTTTTAACCTGCAGAAATGTCAGGTAATATATCTGTGTTGTTTAATTCCCTAGACTTTGTAGTGATTTGTTGCAATAGCAACAGGAGACTACTACGAGAAACCTAGGCCTTTGCAGTAGACAAGAAGCCCCTGTTAGTTCTCAGGCACTTGGTATTCTTTGGATTTTATTTTATTTTATTTTATTTTTTGTCTTTTTGAGGTAGGGTCTTGCTATGCAGTTCAGCCTGGCCTTGAACTCACTTTGTAGCTCAGGCTGGTCTCAAACTTGTGACGACCCTGCTGCCTCAGCCTCCCAAGTGCTGGGGTTACAGGTGTGCACCACAACGCCCAGCTAGACACTTGGTACTCCCGGGCTGGGGCCAGATGACTGGTAGCCGAAGGGTCACTCTCTACCTTTTGATGAGCATTGTGCAGAGCAGCAGGGTCCTGGGCCCACTGGCTGTTTGGGTACCACAGACCGGGCTGCCTCACTTGGTCAAACACTGGTCAGTAACAAGGCTACTCTTTTTGCCTCCTGACAGGGCATGCTAATCCGTGCACTGTCCCATAGGAAAGGAGAGCACCCAGAGGTTTTCCCCACCACACAATCTGTGGCCTTGTCGGACATGGTGGCGCACACCTGTAATCCCAGCACTCAGGAGGCTGAGGCAGGAGGACCACTGCTAGTTTGAGGTCAGCCTGCGCTATAAAGTGAGCTCAAGGCCAGTCTGAGCTGTATAGGGAGACCCTGCCTCAAAAAGACAAAAAAAAAAAAAAAAAAAAAAAAAAATCTGTGGCCCAGCCAACCAGTGACTCAGAAAGAGATCAGGCTGGAAAGGAAAACTGGAAGATAGAAAAATTAGTCATCCCTACCCTGCACTATACATAGGCGACTTCAAGCCTCTTCTTCTGCAGGCAGGTTTGGTTTTGCTTGGCCTGTTCTATGAGGAAATGTCTTCTAAGGACCTTCACGGAGGAGCCTATGAAATCCTGACTCTCAATCCAAAAAGAACATGGAATTTTCTAAGATTCCTGCCTCCTAGACACACAAGCACTTGAAGAACATCGTTCACACCATCCTTGGGACATTTCTAGGGGACAAGAGCTGTCGGTCTTATAACTGGGGACTCTGGATTACAGAGGAAACAAGCAGCATGGACACAGTTCCACCGCAGGCCCAACGGCCTCAGCCAGAGCCCAAGCGGCCTGCTGACTGTGGAGGGCGCTGGCGGCTCCTTGAAGGAAGAGCAGTTGCCTCTGTTTTGGCTGAGCCTGACCCTGTTTCCATGTACTGATGTGTACAGAGCTGGCTGGGACTTTTCCTCATCCCTGAAATTGGCTTTAAGCAGTTTGTATTGGTCCAGCCGAGGCTGAGGGTGGTCTTTGGAGATGGCAGGCATGTTTCCCCGGATCCCATTGTTCTCACGTGTGAGTCGGGGTGAGGGGGGTTGTGTGAGCCAGTGCTCCACACTGTCGGCTGGGATCAAGCCTCAGGATAGAGGCCATGACCTCCTGGGGCTTCAGAGATCACACATCAGAGCTGAAGCACCAACCCCAAAACATTAGATACTGTCTCAGGTGTGTTATGCAGATTACTCTTTCTGCAGATCCTCCTCAGAGAGGATCACCCTTTGGCAGGGGTGACTTCAGGCCTCCTACCCGGCCCAGCTCACAGCACTCACCTACTTAGAACCCATGGTTCTAAGTCACTCATCCTCCAGCCACTCCCTTCTTCATGAATGAATAAAACCCGAGTTCAGCCCTGGATTGAGGCCTTGGTCCCGGATGGCCATCGTCACGGCTGGACTTAGGACCCTGGGCTCCCCATAGCTACACATATGCCTTAGTGTCTTTATTCCCTCCACGGGTTGCCCTGGAAGTGGTAGATTGGAATTAACTCACTAAAATTCCAGTGACTTTTCATGGGATTATAAATATATACTCCTGGGCCACAATGAGCACCAGAAAAGGGCTCACCATAGCCGACCTGACCCGGGAGCAGCCCTGCCCTGTTGCCCTCGAGACCGTCTCAGGCCTGGCCTAGCAGGGCAGCTGGGCCTGGCCTCTGGGTAGGTGGTCTTGGCGGAATGCAGCGAGGGACAGCCACTAAACCTGTCATCACTAGGCAGGCTGCTAATGGCCTGTGAAAAGATTTTCCAGACCAGAGCCTTGCTTTGCATTGCCATGTATGTCTGGTGCGCATGTATATGAGTGTGTGTGTGTGTGTGTGTGTGTGTGTGTGTGTGTGCGCGCGCGCGCGCGCACGTGCGCGCGTGTGTGTACACATCTGTATGTCTGTACGTGAATCTGGAAGAGCGCAGGTGCTGAACAACTGCCAGGTCAAGGTGTCCATTCTGCTGTGTAAATAAACCTGCCAAGAGTTTTCACTTTTCCCCACCCTGGCACGACCCTTTTCTAACTTCCTTCTCATTCATGTCCCTGTCCCTCCCTCCCCATCCCACCCTTCGGAGACAAACTGGAATTTGACTTTAGGAGCAGAGCTAGCAGAGCCCCAGAGTGGCTGCCAAGGGCCTGAGCTGGCTCACACAGCAGCCGCGGAGCCTCCAGCGCAGAGCTCAGGTGCCACCGCCCCGCACAGATGTGGAGCGCTGCAGACACCTCCAGGCTCTGCGCACCCACGTGGAGGGCTGCTGCACAGCCACCCTCGATTCTTGCTGCTGCAATATTGCGATTCACAAAGACCATGAAAGGACACTGGTTTTCTTGAAGGTGTTAAGAGATGAAAGGAGTGGACTGGAAAGGATGCCGCGGGGTCTCGGGTATTTTAAGCGTCACAGACTGCTTGGGGACAAGTGCACATGGCAAGTCAGCCGCTGGTGTTCGGAGCCTCTCTTAGGGGCCCGTGTGGGAACGGTGGTACCGTGGGCCCGGCATCGTATGACACAAAGGGCCAAACGCAGCAGCTGTGGCAGACGAGGTCAGGGGCCTCAAAGTCTGAATGGAGGAAGGACAGCAGCCCCACGAAGAGCCAACGGTGCCAACAGGACGAGAGGAAGGACTGTGGCACCTGGCCGCAGGGGACTGTCACCGACTGCCTTGGGCAGGGGCTGAGCTGACTGAGCCCCCTTAGCACCGAGCCTAAAATCAAAGGGTCTGATGCCCTTCCCTGCACCACACCCATGGACACACGTCCAGGGGCGGTCGGCAACAGGAACAAGGGCACAACTGGCCAGGAGATAGAAAGGGACCAGGGCAAAGGCCTGCGTGGAGGGGATGCCAGACTTCTGCATGTGGTTACAGAGAATCCGAAAACAGTAAGGTCTGCCACCTAAAGAAGGGGCATCACAGAGATGTGCGGCTGGCTGTGAGCTGTCAGCCCCTAGGCTGCCCCACCCCACGTCCTGTCCCCACAGGGCAGCTGGGGCTCTAGCTCCTGGCACCCCGCTCCCATGGGGTCCACTCATGGAACTGCACACAATTCAAGCGGCCTCTGACCTGGTTAAAGAATGTGAATCACACGGGGACAGCCTGCAAGATGGGGGGCCTGGGTCCTCCTTGGGCCTCATGGACGGGCATGTCCGCAGCATTGCCCAGGCAGGGACAGAGACGCAGTCTCAGGGCGGTACCCTTACAGACGTGGAGACGAGGTGTGCTCGGAGTCCGCAGCTCCTCTGTGCGCTGCCTGGACGAGCTTCTGATAACCAGCTGGACAGCTTCGATTTCTTGGGAGCCCAGCAAAAATATTTCAGGTCCTATTATCCAATTTCTATGTGCAGTTTTTTTTATTGGGATAAAATGTGCATGCTTTCAATGACCATTCTCAGCTGTGCACCGTGGCAACAGGAGCATATCTGCACATCTGTGCAACCTTCAGGATCATCCCAGGTGTGCAAAACTTTTAACCAGATGATCACAGTAAGGTGACTTCCCTGCGAAGGTCCTGCCTAGGCTCCCTTTGTGACATCTCCCAAAGTATAACATCCCTAAAAAAGGTGCCAACTAGCCTTTTTTTATTTTTATTTTTTTGAGACTGGTCTCACCATGTAGTCCAGGCTGACCTCAAACTTGCAGCAACACTCCTGCCTCAGTTTCCCAAGTGCTGTGATTATAGCTGTGCACCACTGCACTTGGTTCCCAACTATCCTTCTCCTCCTTTTTTTGGGGGGGGGGGTACCAGGAATTGAACTCAGGACCTTGTGCTTGCCAGGCAGGCGCTGTGACGCTGAGGTGCATCCCCAGTCCTCCACTATCCTTCTGAGCTAAAAGCGAGTCATAAGTCCTCCTGTGAGCCAGGCCAACTCCCTTTTCATTTTCTTTTCAGGCTCCACTAACCCCACAGTGAAGAGTTCTGGGCCACCCCAAAGTCTGAACCAACTCTACTAACTCTTCAATGTCTCCAAAGCTCACTTCTTACAAATCTACTCACCGGCCAGGAACTGCACATTTTAATACAGAATTGCAAAGGGCCGGGTGGGCGGGTCCCAGGGTGGAAAGGTCCCTGGAAGGTGCCAACACATAAAAGCTCCCTGGTCTGGAGCAAGCTAAGGAAATGACTTGAGGAAGGCTGCGAGGGGACCGAGGAGAGATGGCAGGGTGGAGGTGGCGACGGGGTGAGGTGGTCGCTAGGTTACTGATTCCTACATCTCCATTCACCTCTAGTCCTGACCTCTCCAAGTTCTTCAATGTAGCTCTTAGCTGAAAACCCCTCCCAGCTGTCCACAAGGACCCTCATGCTTAACATGGACAAAGCAGAGCCCGCCCACTCCACCAAAACCTGCTTCTCCTTAAGCTTTTATAACTCAGTATGGGAAAAGATCTGAAAGTCATCCTTGATGTCCTAGTCTCTCTCAAGAAGACCGAAGCAGAATAGCCTCAATAAAATACTAGCAAACTGAACCCAGAAACATGGAAAAATAATATACCATAACAAAATGGGATTAGCCTAGCAAGGAAAGGTTGATTTAACATCTGAAACCAAGCTGGGCATGGTGGGGCACACCTGTGATCCCAGTACTCGGGAGGCTGAGGCAGGAGGATCACCATGGATTTGAGGGCAGCCTGGGTTACACTGTGAGTGCCTGGGTTACTGTGAGTTCAAGGCCAGCTTGGATTATAGCAAGACCCTTTCTCAAAAAAACCAAACAACAACAACAACAAAAAAATCTATCTGAAACCAATATATATTTATATACCATACTAATAAAATAAAAGACAAGACCTGAGCTTCTCAATAGATGTAGAAAAATCTCTGGAGAAAATCTGACACTTTTTTTCCTTTATTTTTTTTTCTAACATACTTTTACAAGAAAGATACTAAACAAAGGAGGAAAAGAAAGCAGCCTCCACGGTCCGAATAAAGGACATTGACTAAAGCCCCACAGCTAACATCACTTTTTCTCTTTTTGGTCTGTTTGAGACAGGGTCTCACTATGCAGTTCAGGCTGGTCTTGGGCTCATTTTGTAGCCCAGGCTGGCCTCGAACTCATAACGATCCTCCCTCCTGCCTCAGCCTCCCGAGTACTGGGCTTACATCGTACTTAATGTATACTTTCTCCTAAAGATTAGGAACGAGATGTTTGCTCTCAGCACTTCTGCTCAATGTTGTACTGTAAGTGCTAGGCAGGATGTGGCAAGAAAAATAAATGAAAGGCTCCTAGGCTGGGAAGGAAGAGTGCAGCTACCTCTTCTTGTACTTGACATGACCTTTCACACAGAATGTCCTGAGGGGCCCGTTAAAGAACCACTGCAAGTAAGGAATGAGTGCTGCAAGGCTGCAGATACAACATCAACACAGGAAAATCATTTCTTGTTAATTAGCAACGAACAATCTGCAAACGAAATTCAAAGAACAGTTCTACTTATAATAGCATCAAAAGGAATAAAATACTTTAGATGTAACTTTAACAAAAGAAGTACAAGATTTTTTGTTTTATTTTGTTTTTCGAGGCAGGGTCTCACCATGCAGTTTAGCCTGGCCTTGAACTCAAGGTGATCCTCCTGTCTCAGCCTTCTGAGTGCTGGGATTGCAGGTGTGTCATCGAGCCCTGCTAAAAAGTTTAAAATTTTGCTTGGCATGGTGGCACATGCCTGTAATCCCAGTACTCAGGAGGCTGAGGCAGGAGGGAGGATTGTAAATTCAAGACCAGCCTGGGCTACAAAGTGAGTTCAAGCCTAGCCTGAGCTCCATAGTGAAACCCTGTCTCAAAAAAGACAAAAAAATGTATAAAATTTCAATGCTGAAAACTACAAAAATTAATTAAAGACCTAAATACATAGAAAGACATGTATGCTAATGGACTGGAAGACTTACTTAATATTGCTAAAATGGCAACAAACATTCCCCCAAATGATCTGTAAACTCAATGTATTCAATGTATTCCCTGGTATTCTCTAGATTGACAAACTAGTAATTAAAATATGTATGGGAATGTGCATGACCTAGAATAGCAAAAACAAAATAAAAACAACAAAAAACTTGAAAACATAAACATAAAACAGGACTCAAACCTCTTGATGTCAAAATCTACTTTTTCTTTTTTGAGGCAGGGTCTTGCTATGTAGTTTAGGTTGGCCCTGAACTCACCATGTAGTCCAGGCTGACCTCGAACTCAGAGCAATCCTGCCTTAGCCTCCTGAGTGCTGGGGTTACAGTTAAAACCTACTCTAAAGCCAAGGTGATCAGGACAACATGGCATGGCATAAAGGTAGATATACATATACATTAATAAGACAGAACTGGAAGTTCAGAAGCAAATTGTCACATTCATGATTTAATTGATGTTTAACAGGTATGTTAAGAGAATTTAGTGTTTGGAGGGAAGTCTTTCAACAAATGGTTCTGTGAAAGGACATCCATGCAAAAAAATGAAGTTGGATCATTTACATACAACAATGAATTTATTTATTTTACAACAATGAATTTAAAATGGGTCACAGACCTAAATATACGTGCTAACTTTGGGCTGAGGGCATAGTTTGTAGGTAGAATGCTTGGCTAGTATTCATGAAGCCTTTGATTTAATTCTCAGCACCAAAAACAAAAACAAAAAACCCTTAGGAGAAGGGTACCAGAATCAATGACTCAATTACTCCAGGGTGTGGTGGTGCATGCCTGTAACCCCAGCATTCTGGAGGCTGAGGCAGGAGGTCACCTGGGCTCACGGCCAGCCTGAACTACATAGTGAGTCCTTGTCTCAAAACACAGGAACAAAAAACAAGCAAAAAGGCAAATGGCTCAAAACAATGGGCAAAGGGTTTGAATACACATTTCTTCAAAGATTCCTAAGTGGCCAAGAGCACATGGCATATTAGCTCTCTCAGAAATGCAAGTGGAGGGCTGGGGATATAGCTCAGTGGAATAAGCGCTTGCCTAGCAAGCACAGGGTCCTGAGTTCGATCCCCAGCACCGCAAAAAAAAAAACAGAAATGCAAGTGGAGACCACAAGGAGACCCCACTTCACTCCTACTGGGTGTCCACAAACAGAAACACGGACAATCGCAGCACCGGCAGTGATGTGGAGAAACTGGAACCTTCCTCTTTGCTGGTGAGAACATGAAACGCCTTTCAAAAGCTTCACAGCTCCTTAAACACGGGAGCCACCAAATGACCCTGTACCTCTGCCGCAGGCACAGACCCTAGGGAGCTGGGAACAGGTCCGCAGATCAGCGCACACAAGGGCGTTGGGGGCAGTACGGTTCACAGTAGACAAATGTGCTAACAACCTGTCAGCTGATGACTAAACCAAACGAGGTACAGCCATACAATGGACTACTCAGTCATAAGCTGAGAGGAGGGGGAAGGAGACGCTGACATCTTACAGCACAGACAACATGGACGGCAAGGCTATCAAGCTCAGTGAGTAAAAGTTACACGATGCCACGGGACAAAGGACATGGAGTAACCGAATTCATGTTGACAGAAGCTAGAATGGTGATTTCCAGAGGCGGGAAGGATGCGGAAATGGGGAGGGTTTTTCTTTTGTCTTTTTGAAACAGGGTCTCACTATGCAGTTCAGGCTGGCCTTGAGCTCACTTTGTAGCCCAGGCTGGTCTCGAACTCCCAGGGATCCTCCTGCCTCAGCCTCCTGAGTGCTGGGATTACAGGCATGTACCACCACGCCTGGCCATATTTGTTTAGTTTGTTGAGACAGATTCTTGCTGTGTAGTAGTTCAGGCTGCCCCTGAGCTACTATGTAGCCCAGGCTGGCTTTGAGCTTGTGGCAATCCTCCTGCCCCAGCCTCCCGAGTACTAGAATTACAGGCGCGTGCCACCATGCCTGGCCATGCCCAGTTTGTCCATAATTTTGAATTTAACTGCTCTGAAACATTAATAAGTAATATTTGTAAAAAAGTATTTGGAGTGATTGAATGTTAACAATTTAAGAATAAAAAAACTTCAGAATAGATGCTACCACAAAACATTAAAAAGGACCAGGCTGGGGATATAGCTCAGCAGCACAACCACCTGCCTGGCAAGTGCAAGGACCTGAGGTAGATTCCCAGTACCAAAACAAAAAAAACCCAAAAAACAAAGACTTCTGAAAACAGTCATCTCCCCAGTAATAATGTTTTGGCCTGGGGATACAGCTCAAAGGCATAAGCACCTGCTTGGCAAGTGTAAGGTCCTGAGTTCGATTCCCAGTACCCAAAAAAATAAAATAAAATAAAAAGAACCACGTTCAGTCTAAAGAGGGAAGGAAGTCCTATCACATGACAATGTGGACGGACCTTAACATTATGCTAAGTGAACTAAATCCATTGCAAGTGCTAAATGCTCCCACTGACAGGAAGTACTCAGAGCAGTCCAAATCAGAGACAGGAAAATACAAAGTTGCATTGTCCAGGGGTGAGGGGAGAGGGATCAGAGGTTGTTATAAATGGACAGTTTCTTCTTTTTGCAAGATGAAAAAGCTTTCGAGATTTGTTGTACAGCAGTGTGCACATGGCTAAAACTGCTGAATTCTATGCTTAAAAATGGTTAAGATAGCTGGACGTGGTGGTGCACAACTGTAATCTGGGAAGCTGAGGCCAGAGGACTGCTGTGAGTTCGAAGCCAGCCTGAACTACAGTGAGACCCTATTTCAAGAACAAAACGAAACAATAAAAACTTTGTCCATTTTATATTTTTGCCAAATTAAAAACTTAAAAGGACAGCCGGGCGTGGTGGCGCATGCCTGTAATCCCAGCACTCAGGTGGCTGAGGGTGGAGGATCATTGAGAGTTTGACACCAGCCTGGGCTACAAAGTTAAGTTCAAGACCAGCATGAACTGCATGGTGAGACCCCGTCTCAAAAGGACAAAAAAAAAAAAGACATAACATCTATTCTCCATAAACTTTATTATGCTAAGTCTGTTTTGCTTTTTAATTTTTTAAATTTTTTTTGTACTGGGAATCAAATTCAGGACCTCACGCTTGCCAGGCAGGCACTTATGCCACTGAGCTATCTCCCCAGCCCCCTAAGCCTGTTCCATTACTAGATTTATACACTCTTGAGAAAGAGGCAGTGACTAAGATGTCAAAGTCCATGAGGTAGACTAGCAACATAACAACTTCTATCACTGCAATCAGGGTCCCTTCAATGGTCATCCAGTAAGTTTATGACAAGACTGCTGGTTGTCTGTGTGTCAGAGGACAAAAATGTAGAATGTGGGAAACACTGTCAAGACTAGGAATGATCACTTGTAATTATAAAGCCACCCTATATATTTACTTTATGGCCAAGAAAGTACATAGGGAGTTGGCGTACAGTGGGATCTGGACTGGGGCTGGACTCAGCCATGGTTTGCTCTGTAAAAATAGTGAGACAATCTGCTTGGAGACAGCCGCTGGTCCCATATATCCCCGATCTGATCTTTTCAGTAATTTAAGTGATCGCAGGAAGAAATCGAGGCCTGGACACAGCTAAGTGGTTCATTCTAGGTTTCCTTCATTCACTCTTAACTAGTACTTAGGCCCAAGGGGCCTATCTGTCTCGGAAGGCACGGAGAGGACCACTGTGCGTGGAAACCACACTGCCTCCCGAGGCCCATGCAGTCGAAGAGCGAATCAGACTAGGACTGTCTCTCTGAATGGAGGACTCCATGTCTAACCATCTTGCCAGCTCAGCATGCTTTCTATATGTTTCTGATTTGGCTCACTGATCTCATCACTAGTTTGCATATGTGAGATATTATCATATATATGTATACACATACATATATATGTGATAAATATATATGTAAACACACAACAATCTAATAGGAGATACCTCTTTTGTGTGTGTGTAGGGGTATATAGGGGATTAGACCCAGGGCTTCTGCCCTACACTACAACCCCAGCCCTTTATCATTATTATTATTATTATTATTACTATTATTATTATCATTTGAGACAGAGTCTTGCTATGTAGTTCAGGCTGGCCTTGAACTCACTGTATAGCCCAGGCGGGCCTCAAAACCACAGCGATCCTCCCTTCTGAGTGCCGGGATTACAGGTGTGCACCAACATCCCCAGTATTTTTTGAGACAGGTCCCTATTAAACTAGAAAGTCACCCAGGCTGGGCTTGAACTTGCAAACCTCCTGTATCACAGCGAGTGCAGGCATGCACCACCATGCCCAGCTTACCTCTCCCACCCTCCACCCCCATGTTTTTTATTTTTTTTCTGTCTTTTTGAGACAGGGTCTTGACATGCAGTTCAGGCTGGCCTTGAGCTCACTTTGTAGCCCAGTTGGATCTCAAACTCGAGACAATCCTCCTGCCTCAGCCTCCAGAGTGCTGGGATTACAGGCATGTGCTACCACACCTGGCTCAGGTAAACATTTTTTGTTTGTTTTTCTGATTTTTGGTGCTGGGCATCAAACTCATGACCTCAAGCTTGCCAGGCAGGCGCTTATGCCACTAAGCTCTATCTCTGGCCTTTTTTTGTTGTTGTTTTAAGGGAGAAAGGTTTACACAGTCTGTAGAGGTTTCAGTCCATAACCTGCTGGCTCCAAGGCAGAGTGGCACAGGCAGAGGGGCAGAAGGCAGCAGAGCATCAAGGGAGAGAAGAGAACACACATCGCTCCTTTCCAAAGGTGCAGGATTGCTCTATCTTTCAGGCCACGAAGGGATTATAGAGCTCTCATTCCTCCACTGCGAGTCCTATATGCTCCTAGATAATCTCTCCTAGTTCCTGGTCTGGTATTGACAGGTCAGTGTCAAGCAAAGAATGTTAATGTTTTTTCCAGTAGCTGATGGCAAAAGCCTGGCAGAGGAGAGCTCGGTCCACAAAATACTTATATAGCACCTTGATTAAAAGAGCTCAAAGCAGCACTTTCAGTAGCTGGATTATAATTTTCTCTTCTCTTTTTCCTTCGGTGCTGGTGATGGGACCTGGAGCCTCTGTCCTCCAAAGCTAGGCACAGACATCTACCATGAGCTCCACCCCAGCCCTAGGGCCTCATCTTAAAAAGATGCATATTTAAAACAAATTCCTCCCCTACCTTCATAATTTGTTAGAAATAGTACAATGAATTTCATAGCAAGACTAGAAACAAGCAACACTATAAATAGTAATAATCTCTGGGTGAGAATACAGGTGATTTGAATTATTTTCTGCATTATTCAAAATTTCTACAATGACTGATACGGGCTTCCTATTCAGTGGGAGGGAAATGTTACATAAGAAATTAAAAGTGGGCCATGAAAAACTCAACTTCACTCAGAATTTCAAAAAGAAAATTCTTTAAATCTGTGAAAGCCAGATGTGGTGGTGCATGCCTGTAATCCCAGTACTCAGGAGGCTGAGGCAGGAGGATCACTGTTGAGTTTGAGGCCAGCCTGGGCTACCAAGTAAGCTCAAGGACAGCCTGAACTGCATATTGTAACTCTGTCTCAAAAAAAAAAAAAAAAGACCCCCCCCCCACAACCTGTGACATTGCCAAGGATCTTGTAAAGGTTGTAACCTGGTCTGGGTGAGGGGACGGCCAACAGGGCACTGCCATACTCAACTGATGGGAGCAGAAAGTGGCATTGGTTTTTCAGAGGGTGACTTGGCAATACCTATTACAATTTTAAATGCACACACTTCTGAACCCTGCAATTCTACTTCTAAGACCTTTTTCTTATAGGTGATACTTGCACAGAGTACAAAGATATATGTACAAGAGTGAACCATAAGGACCTTTGGGTTTTTGTTTGTTTTTTTGAGACAAGGTCTCTCTCACTCTGTAATTCGGGCTGTCCTTGAACTCAAGGCAATCCTCCTACCTCAGTCTCCTGAGTGCTGGGGTTATAGGTGTACACCACAATGCCTTGCCAGGAATTTAAGTAAATTGTGCTATATTCACATACTGGAATATTCTATTAAAATAACTGTTATATGAGCCACACATGGTGGTGCATGCCCATAATTACAGCACTCAGGAGGCTGAGGTAGGAGGATTGCCATGAGTTTGAAGCCTGCCTGAGATTACAGGCATGTGCTACCATGCCCAGTTGTAATTATATGTATATATATATTTTGGTACCAGGAATGGAACTGAGGACCTTGCACTTGCTAGGCATTGTACCACTAAGCTATATTCCTGGCCTTTTTTTTTCTTTCTTTTTTCTTTTTGAGACAAGGTTTCACTATGCAGTTTAGGTTGGCTTGAACTCACTTGGTAGCCTAGGCAGTGAGCCTCCTGCCTCAGCCTCCCGAGTGCTGGGATTATAGGCCTGTGCTACCACGCCTGGCCTGAGGAAGTTTTCTTAAGCAATGACTACGTATTGAATGTTGATAATACTGATTTGGTTAAAAAAAAAGTACCTGAAAATAGTGAGAGCTTGTCTCAAAAAACAAACAAAAAAGTGCCTGAAAATATGAGGTGAATTGCATAGAGAAAAGGGCCCTTGAAACATGTTGACAACCTTAATAAGCACAAACTACGCAGGAATATTCTAATTCCCTGGCTCAAAGTTTGTGTATGTTTTTAGTTTTATTTATTGATGGGTTGATTACAGCACTAGGGATCAAATCTGGGGCTCTGAGCACGCACTGAGCTGCACCCCACCCCTGCATGTTTTGAGGAGGGTGAGGACAAGCTGAACTTGGCGGCGCACACCTACAGTCCCCACGCTCGGGAGGCTGAGGCAGGAGTTTGCGACCAGCCTGGGCTACCAAGTGAGTTCAGGGCCAGCTTGAACTACATAGTGAGACCCTGTCTCAAAAAAGAAAAAAGAACTCAAACTCCCAAACCCCAGAACAACAGAAAAGAATAACAAAACATACTAACAAAAACAATGTTTTCTGAAAATGTTGACACAATTCTATTACTTAAAATAAAATTACTTTAGGGAGTTATTTTCCTCATGAAAATTTTCCCTACCCTACACCACAGATCTGAGGGATATTTTGTAGAACATCATTGCCTTTTCTGCACCTTTTCCCTGCCTATTTTTAAAATCACAGTTCAAAAGTTAGAGTCAGACGAGTCTCTTGTCCCCGGAAAAGCAAACCTGCTGCTTATCCTGTACCATCAGCCAGCCGGGTACTACGAGGTCTTATTTACTTAAATCAGGGCAGTGTGGTGACTTCAGCAATTGCTCTAGTTCAACATCAATAAAATAATGGAAATGTACATAGGACAGCCACACCCCTTCAAAGCCTGCTTTTATAAAGGAGTAAACGTCATTAAGTCTTCAGTATTTGAGCTAGAAAACTACAAAGTAATGGTGGTCATTTATAATAGTTAAAAATTTATGGTCAGTTCGTCATCTGATGGAATGGATCATCTTAGACTTTTTTTTTTTTTTTTTTTTTGCAGTACTGGGGATTGAACTCAGGACCTTGCACTTGCCAGGCAGGCACTTATTCCACTGAGCTATATCCCCAGCCTTGAACGGGTCATCTTTAAAAGAATCTTAGGTAGTACTGGTTTTTTTTTTTTTTTTTGTAGTACTGGTTTTAAAATCTGGTAACTGTTCAAGCTTTCACCTTATGGCTAACAACTGATGTAATATTTAAGTCCAAATCCAAAAAAGAATTCTTGAGGACTCGCTAGGCTTCAAACTACTGTAATGGTTGAGTTTATGTATTTCCATGAGTGGGATGTGTGTGCAAGTTGTAACACAACATTTTATTGGGAATTAATATACTGCACATGCTGGAGACCGTTGCTAACAACATAAGCACCTCTATAAAATCTAGTTGCCTACAAAACATCTTAGGGACATATATGTGTGCATGCGTGTGTGTGTGTGTGTGTGTGTGTGTCTATATATATATATATATATATATATATATATATATAGACACACACATATTTGGAATATACTAAAACAGAATTTTACTATCCTTTGTAATATGTGATATAGGACCATGATCAGACTATAATTCTTATTTGCCTTATCAAAAAGGTTACCTAAGTCTTGTCCTGTGACCATGACAACAAATTAAAAATGGAAATGCTTAAGCCCCAAATATGCAAAATGGTAACTGAAAGAACATCCCTTTGATGACAGTGAGACCATCCGTCTCCACGGGCTAAATGTGGGCACTGCTGGAAGCTGACTCTGGCATTTGGACTTGAGGCTGGACGGACAGGACTTCTATTGTCATCTGGACAGGTGGCCATAACCTGAGACTGGGTGTCAGGGACTCCAAAGGCTTCTTTTAGATCTTACATCAAGCGACAATGAACCCTGGCTTTAAATCAAATTTTGAATGCCAGAAAGAAAAGGTGAAGGGTTAACCATTGGTTTTTTATTTATTAGAAGCTAAAATAGTTTAAAAAGCAAGGACAGCTCAATCTAGATTACAAAAAGGCACTCTGCTGCAAAGCAAATGTGTTCCTAAATGTATCTTGAAGTAGACGGTTAGAAAGCTAATATAGTTTGTAGGCTAAATATACCACTTCTTTTAAAGGCAGAACATATTGCTGGGGGGGGGGGAGTCCTCTATCTCAGGACTTATGGCAGAGTCGCTGAAGTATTTTTCCATGTGTTGACTACTCGATGTTGGGGACTATTATTCAGTAGACCCAGAGAGAAGTCCTAAATTGGAAAAGCAGCTGAGTCCAAGGTCATCTCCCTTGTTTCCAAATATATCTTGAAACAAATGCAAGAAGGGCACTTTGCTGAGTGTTATCTGGACATATATAGTTTCAATCAAATTCTTCAAGAAGTGTCAGAATAAACGCTGAACATTTGTTTGACATGGCCAAGTCACCAGCAAGTGGGTCCCTCAAGGGCTGAGCTTCTCCTTGGAAACGTGGCAATTCTGACAATAAAACCTCTTCTCGCACTTGCAAGAAAAAGAAATCCACCAGTGACACACCAGCTTTGAATTTTTTCTCACATTTTTTAAAATATAGGAAATCATATAAATTTATAAAAATGTCTCCCAACAAAAATATCTTTTTAAAATATTCTTTCCTTGGCTAAATTTCTTGGAATTAGCAAATCTTTTTCACAAATCCAAAAATGTTACATGTACCAAAAAAGTGTTGGAACAGATGATACAGAGCTAGGAGCTGAATCAAAGAACAAAATGCTGAATCTTAGCACCAGTGTCAAAAAAGACCACCCCCCAATACAATAAAACAGGCCGCCGGCCTACTGCCTGTACTGCTGTCTGACCCACACACACAAGCCCGAACTACGTCCATGACAGCAGCCTTCTGTGGAGACAACCATTTATCATTCTCTGAACACTAGTGAATGGTCCCTGAGGAAGCAGGCACAGTAAGAACTCGGATCATTAGATACCAGCGAACAAAGACACAGATCGCACCAACTCAAAACCCTCAGGGCTCTGGTTGCCTATAGCCTTTCCTGTGTCTTCACGAACCCCAGTCTGGTCTGACCCATCCCGCAGGGCATTCTTTTCCTGGGGTTCTCCTCTCCCACAGGGTTCCCGTTCTGCTGAGTCAGATTTCATACATGCTTCCTGGGGTGTCTCAACCTGTACCTCTCTCCCTCCGGCCTAACTGAAATGAAACTTTAGAAATCCTCAACTCCAGCCACGCTGAAGAGCCCCTCCACACGACACACGTACCGAAAGGAAACAACACTCTGACATCAAATGGATGTAAGGAAGTCTTCACAGAGGTGACTTCTGAAAAACTGAACACTACAAGAAACCTGGTACGTTGGCTTGCTCACTGCATAACCCAGTGCAGTCAACCGCTTTAATCGCCAATTACAATTCTCCTCGGGATGCCTGGACTTTATGCTCCTGACAGTGGCAGCCAGGCCTCCCCCGGCTGCGTCAGTGTCCTGTAGAGCTGGAGAGGAGAGGTGGGCAGCGGCCACTCCTGCGCCGCCCTCCTCTGCCTGTGTCTTCACCATCCTATCAGGCCCAGATCAACTGCCACCTCTTTGAGGAAGCTGCCTCGACTTTTCCTTCACCTGTTGGTTTTCTCTAGACCCGTTTTGTTTGAGATGGGGTATCATTATGTTGTCCAGGCTTGTCTTAACTCCTTGGATCAAGAGATCCTCCTGTTTCAGCCACCCAAGTGCTGCACCGTAGGTGTGTGCTATCACTCCCCAACTAAAGTTGACCTTCCATAGCACCACAATACTTAGCACTTGGTTATTAGGTGTGATTACTGCTGTTTAACGTACTGTAGGCCTGGTTAAGGATGGGGTCAAACTTACAGTGTCAGAGTCTAGTTCAGTGTCTGGTGCACCAAAAAAGAGCAATCCCCACCCCTTTATCCACAGGGATGTTTCAGGACCCTCGTGTGTACCCGAAGCCAGACAGTACCAAACCCTATATTTAGGAAATGTTTTCTTCTATATACACATAGGGACTGATATAGTTTAACTTCTAAATTTAGCACTGTAAGAGAAATAGATTATAATATACTATAATAAAAGTTATCTGAAACTTTGGAATTTTTTCTGGAATTTTCCACTGTTATTTTGGGACTACAGTTGACTGAAGGTAACTGAAACCCCGGAAAGTGAAACCAAGGCTGGGGCAGGCCACTGTACCGAGCCCCAGAGAAGAGCAGGCAGTAGGCGCTCCTCCCTGCCTGCACACACAGTGCTGGGCTCCGCCCTGCCGCGGCCCCCTGGCACTCCTCCACGCACCCTCCCCCTTGCCCACGCCTAGCAACTCTTGCCTCACCCTTCCAAGCCCCTCTCCAGCCTTAAATGGCCTCCACAGGTCTCCATGCATCCCTTATTTCAAAATTAAATACTTCTTCCTCTGAGTCTCCTGTTCTTTATATACCTAACACTTTTTTTTCCTGCACAGAATCTGAATTTTCTAGGTTGAGGATTTTGAGAGCAAAAACCAGGTCATGTTAATTTTATATTTTCGGATTTAGCACAGTGTCGGGCACACAGAACATAATAAATATGTGCATATACATAAAGGGGTCTTTTAGTATTTTCATTGAGATAGGAAAGAAATATTTGTGAACCTCAATAGTTCTCAATTTAATCAAATTAAATTTTATGATCTTAATATTTTATTGTATGTCAATCTTATGAATCATTACAGAATTGATCCTAAATGAAAAATTGGATTCAACTTATATATTCAAAGGAGACATGATTTTAACACCATGCAAGGCCTCAGATATTTAAATTATAACTTAAAAAACTTCAGTCTGCTGTTTCCAAAACCCTTACTCACTTCTTTCATGTACTTATCCGACACTCATTTTCAGTGTTGAGCTAGGCATGGTGGTACACGCCTAAGGGAGGAGGGTTGCCGTGAGGTTTTGTTTTTTGTTTTTTGTCTTTTTGAGACAGGGTCTCGCTATGCAGTTCAGGCTGCCTTGAGTTCACTTTGTAGTCCAAGCTGGCCTCAAACTTGCAACGATCCTCCTGCCTCAGCCTCCCAAGTACTGGGATTACAGGTGAGAGCTACCACACCCAGCTATATTTTTGTGTGTTCTGTTTATTTTTGGTACCGAGAATCGAACACAGGCCCTTGTGCTTGCCAGGCAGGTGCTTGTGCCGCTGAGCTATATCCCCAGGCTTTTATGCCAAGAGTTTGAGGACACCATGAGCTACACAGTAAATTTAAGGCCAACCTGAACTACATAGTGAGACCCTGCCTCAACAAACAAAAGAACACAAAATCAAAACCAAACCAAACCAGTTTTCAGTGTAATTCCTTCATCTGGCTTATATAGCTCACTTTTAATCATTTAGTAATAAGCCAACATTTTTTGAAAAGGTACTGTAAATTTATAACAGGTACTAAGAATGATCTCGTGCCATACTATAGTTCATCACAGACACCAACCTGTTGGCAAATATATACCTAGCATATGCACAGGTCACACTACAGTCCCATGCTGTAGTTAAGGGCACAGGTTTGGGACCCTGGCTCGGTCCCACCCAATCATGAACTGTGCAATACTGTGGCAGTCTCTGCACGTAGGAAGTTCCCTCATCTGTAACATGGGTCTAACCGTGCGACTTTGTAGAGTTCTTATGAGAACACAGGTTCGAGCGCAGCAAGCCCTGAAGACGCACCTGGTTCACGCTGAGTCTCATCACGATGCCAGAGCTGCAGGGAATAACATGCGTTAAAACTCGGCTTTGTGTAATTGCTGTTTTAACGAAGTCCTTCCTTTGTGAGCTTGCTTTGCTTTTAGAAGCAAGTGCCAACGAGGCAGTGCTGTCTGACAATGAAGCGGGCTCCCTCGGAGGAGCCAGCTGCACTGCGGTCCCTCTGCTGAGGCGAGCGATGTGCCATCAGCAGGCGCCACAGACCCATCTCGCACCCAGCAGGGCCAAGCAGGGCCCCTCTCGTGATCATGTGAGTCATTATGAGGTCCTCTGACATCTGAAATCCTGAGTATCTCTGAGCTTATCATGTGGGCATTAAAATGTTCCCTTGCAAGGAACATGCTGTTATACTCTGAGCTGAGGTGCAAACTCAGACGTTTACTCCAAAACAGAAATCTTTAATTTCGTTCTGTGCTCGCAACAGTGAATTTCCACGGCTGTGAGCCCAGTCTGGGGCCTCCAGCCTGTCAGCAACCATAGAAAGGAAAATTGAACATTGGGTTGCCGAAAAAGTGCGTCCCGTCTGCCAAAAGGGGGAGCCCGTGAGCAGCCGGCAAGCTCAGTCAGGCCTCGCAGAATACCCAGTTACATTCCGGGTTTTACCTTTTGATCTCTGCAAGGATGGGGTAGGACTAAACCATAATCAGTCACCATCGCTTTTTAAGATGCCTAAAGACAGGAGAGTTGAGCACAAAAAATACGCAGTCAACTTTAATGATCCCTCTTAAGATCCCCACACAAAATACCTTGTGCCCGGCCACCCCGCACCGAACAGCTCTAATTAAATGCTCCTACGATAAGGAAGAGGCCAGGCGGAGCCAGTATGAATAGAGAAATAGTCACGTATTTAATGAAGGCACAACTTGATTTTTTTTCGGGCCGCCATGGATTGTCTAAAAAGGAAGACGCTATCATATACGTACACGACAGACCTCGCCTTACTGGAACAACAGAGACAACATTGACGTAACCCAGCTTAAGGACATCAACTGTCATCTCCGGAGGGCAAGCAGGAGGGCTGGCGGAAGCACCCAGAACCTTTGTAGAAACACTCTCCACCGCACTCTTCTCCCCCAGGGATGCTGGGTGAACACCTACATAAGACAAGGTGTCCACGAGATGCACACCTATTTTTCTTTTTTTGGCATGGGGAATCAAATTTAGGAGCTTGCACTTGCCAGGCAGGAGCTTGCGCCTCTGAGCTATATCCCCAGCCCCACACACCTTAATAAAAGTTTTTTTATACTGTTTTTTTCCTTTGAGACAGGGTCTGGATATGCAGTTCAGACCGGACTTGAGCTCACTTTATAGCTCAGGCTGGTCTCCAACTCACGATCCTGCCTCAGCCTCCCAAGTGCTGGGATTACAGGTGTGCACCACCACGCCCGGCTCACTTTTCTTTTCGAGACAGGGTTGGCTACTGCCACGTGACGTCAAACTCATGACAAGCCTTGTTTCAGCCCTGCCCAGTCCAGCTGGGGTTCAGGTGGCTGCCATCACACTGAGCTCCAAAGTACTTTTTCAGTGGAAACTGCTTTTGCCTTCATAAAGCAGCTCTGGCAAGTTACTTTGTGCATATTTTCAAATTCAATTCCAAAGAATTCTGTTGGCTTACACATTTTTCATTTGAGCACATGTTCAGTCTCTTATTTTACTTGAATTGTCAAAAATGCTTGCATTATCCCAGGTGTGGTGGCATATGCCTGTGATCCCAGCGCTCAGGAGGCTGAGGCAGGAGGATCTTTGTGAGGTCGAGGCCAGCCTGGGCTACAAAGTGAGCTCAAGGCCAGCCTGCACTGCATAGTGAGCCCTGTCTCAAAAAAGAAAAAAAAATGCTTATATCTATTTAGCTTAAAAATGTAAGAAACACTCAGATAATTTATAGAGCTTAAAATTTTCCAAAGAACCAGGAGTGGTGGTGGTGCTCAGGAGGCTGAGGCAGGAGAATCACTGCAAGTTCAAGGCCCACCTAGAATACACAGCAACATCCTATCTCCCCCCAAATTCCAAATTATTTACAAATGTCATACAGACTAACAGTTAAACAGAATATTATATTTGCATTTCTTTGATAGTTTACTTAAATGACTTTTAGTATTGTTGCCTGTTGAATTAGTATAAAATAATAATACTAACCTACAGAAAAAAAAAAGCTAGTTGTTCTGCAATTTATGGTTTGATTTCCAAATATCTGCAAACAATATTCTAAGATCCTGTGTATACTCTTCAGACTTGGACAGTCCATGCTCTTGAATTTACCCATTAACAGATTTAGAATAGGAAGTATACCATCCTACTAGAAGATTCTTATTAGAGGGCAATCTTTACCGCTGGATGGTTTCCTGAACCAACAGGGAGCAGCAGGAGCAATGGCCTCTCCAGAGCCACAGCTGACAAAGTCAGTCCAGGGCAAAGTTGGCAGCACCAAGCCCTGAAGAGAAGGAAATCCATGAAGTCTGAATGCAGACTTCAAGGCTACATTTTTCTGCTTTATTTGGGCCATCATGTGAAAGATAAATTATTTTCTAAAACGATTAAGGACTCTCATCAATTAGCCAGTTAGAGTATTAATCATGAAGGAAAAACGTAATAAGCTCTTCTTCCGTAAGTGCCAGCTGTCAAAAACTGTCATAGTCAGTCAAAGCTTTTAATGTTCCAATCAAAGCACAAAGTGAGTGGAAAGTCACTGCACGAAACCCATTAAGCTGCACTGCTGAATGTCCAACATTACATAAAAACTATAAATAGCCTTGTACTTTAGTTTTTTTTCAACTTGCTTTTCTTCAAGTAATAATGATGTTCTGCTGAAGTTAATAAAGTAATTTTGGAGCTGCCTTTGTGCTTAATCCACATATTCTTTCTGTGTAGAATAAAAATGGCAAGTAATAATCAAATCAGTAGAATCCTAAGCATTCTTTGGAGTATCTGTCATTAATAATTTTAAAGCTTAAGAGGTGCACTGGCTAAAAAGAAATCACTGCGCTTAATAATCTTGTGAGTTGACTTTTCTTTGAGGGAATAAAATGCAATTTTTTTCTCTTCTTTTGTCTTCTGAGACAGGGTCTCACTATGCAGTTCAGGCTGGCCTTGGGCTCACTCTGTAGCCCAGCCTGGTCTCCTACTTGCAATGATCCTCCTCCCTCAGCCTCCCGAGTGCTAGGATTACAGGCGTGTGCCACCATGCCCAACAAAAATGGAATTTCTGTAAAAGGCATCTAGTCCTTCAAATATTTGCCAAGGAATTCAGACTCTGGTCAATGAAGCATCACTTACTCCTTGCTTAAAAATAATAAGCCGGTAGCTAACACTGCACAGTTTCTACCGCAATGTCTGTAAGTGGTTAGTAAATTAAAATCGCTGGGGTCCTGTATAGCCTTCTCCCAGCTCATGGCTGACCTATGAGCGAGGCCCACATGAGAATGCTGGTGGCTGACACTTGGCCACATAAAAGGATGAAACAAGCAGAGGACCAGGGTCAAATCGCTAACACTGAAATTTTTTTTTCCTTACAATTTTATTTTTTTTATTTATTTATTTTTTTTTTTTGGCGGTACTGGGGATCAAACTCAGGACCCTGCACTTGCTAGGCAGGCGCTTATTCCACTGAGCTATATCCCCAGCCCCTTTTCCTTACAATTTTAAAGAAATTTGTTTCTAGACATTTCTGCTAAAAATGATTCCTCTCAGGGTGGATGGAACCCATCTCTTCTTGCTCCAACTGTTAAGAGAATAATCTCTATAATGAAGGTCTGGTTATGGATAAAGAAGGTTTAAAATAAATATTAAGAGTAAATTTACTGTGGGGCATGGTGGTGCACGCCTGTAATCCCAGCACTCAGGAGGCTGAGGCAGGAGGATCGTCACAAGTTCAAGGCCAGCCTGGGCTACAAAGTGAGCTCAAGGCCAGCCTGAATGGTATAGCGAGACCCTGTCTCAAAAAGACAAAAAAAAAAAAAAAGCACAGCTGAAAAGCCACAATTTGAAATCTGTTTTTAAGTCTACAAGCAAGGTATTTTTTAAAATATGCTAAATAGAAAATGTAGTAAAGCATAGTAGATGAATTTAGTATCTTTCTTAAAGGAAAACCAAAGAAGTCTTCAAGAACCTTGTACCAGAGAAGCCCACTGGAACACTTTGAATTCTTGAATTTCACTTGAAATCTTATGCTAACTTTTACCACATGATAGCATCTATGGTGAGGATGGGGATATAGCTCAGTGGAATAAGTGCCTGCCTAGCAAGCGCAAGGTCCTGAGTTCGATCCCCAGTACCACCAAAAAAGAAAAAAAAAAAATCTATGTTTTACGACAATTTTTATACTTGTAACGGTCTCCAAGACTGTCCATTTATTATATTATTAAGTCTAATAGGCTTTTGGTAGAAATTAAGAAATAGTATATATTAAGAAATTAAGAAATAGTATATATTATTAGAATGTGAGTACTTATTTCAAAAGAAAAAATTTCGACACAACTATACAACTTTAGCCATGATATATGCA
The DNA here is from genome assembly GCA_004027595.1 of Dinomys branickii. Classification (NCBI taxonomy): domain Eukaryota; kingdom Metazoa; phylum Chordata; class Mammalia; order Rodentia; family Dinomyidae; genus Dinomys; species Dinomys branickii. The sequence goes on along the minus strand of PVLD010002577.1, from coordinate 21,412 downwards.
CCAAGTTTTATTTATCTTTAAATTATATAAACAAAACAAGTATGTTATCCAAAATATTAAATTGTTTTGTGTTTTACAAAAGAAAAAGAAACTAAAATGAAACTGTGGGAATGTTCAACTTCAGATAAATGTTTCTTTAAAGCAAGAGATACTAGTTCCTAAAAGATTCCTCTAAAGTTAAAAAAAGATTAAGAAAAACATTAAGCTAATGGGCTATCACATTTACAAAAGTACATGTTTCCTAATGGGCATCTGTTTACTTTCAGAGACAGCAAACTTAGTCTCCTGTCTCATAAAACTCAGAAGACACCAGTGATGTAAATGTCTGAATAAACCACAATAATTAAAGCTTCATTTTCATATTAACACAACTTTTTTTTTAATTTTTTTTTTTAATACAACTTTAAAACCTAAATCTAACTTTCTTTTCTAAGAAAAGAAGGAGTACGCTGCACAAGTCACTCTGCAGAAAGGATGTGCGTTACGGGACCACGCTTATAGTGAGCTACAGCGACAGAAGCCCTGTGGGCGGCGCGCGGGCTCAGAGTACCAGCCGGTCCTCTCCACCCTCCTGAATTACCTGCCCGATGCACGTTTGGCTTTGCTGTTTCAGAAAGCACCGCTTCTTACATTCCATCAGTTTTTCCAAATCACGCCACATTTTTGCTTGTTTCATATTTGGACCATGACTTTCTCGAACAGCTTTTTGTTTTTCCCGGAGTTTCTATCATAAGAAAACATCAAGAATAATTAAATCTCAGTGACAGGGATTTTCTTCTATTGGTATGAGTCAGAGAAACATGGTGTGTTTTGTATAGTCAGTGGGTAAGTGAATGCTTTGTACATTCAGTGAGAAATAGTTAAGGAACCAGATTTTCCTATAATGTGTAAAATTAAGATGACAAAAGGTAATTAGATTTAAGATAGATGTAGGACAACCTGAAGTTAAAAAAAGAACAGAAAAACATAAAAAGCAAGGGAAGGAAAAAAAATTAAAGGAATCAAGAAAGCAGAATGGGGGCCAGGGATACAGCTCAGTGGCATAAGTGCCTCCCTGGCAAGCGCAAGGTCCGGAGTACCAAAAAGAAAGAAAAAACCTTAGAAAGAAAGAAAGAAATCAGAGGGTACAGGGAGGGGAATGCAGGTTTAGAGGTCAGAGGACCTGAGTTTGTCACTAGCTGGAAGCAGGGCGCTGCAATTTTTTGGACCCCAGTTTTCTCAGTTGCCAAGGTTAACAAAAGGGGATGATAAAGTGTCTTTTTTTTTTTTTGGTACCGGGACTCGAAGTGGGCCTCAGGCGTGCCAGGCAGGTGCTGTACTGCAGAGCTACATCCCCACCGAAAGTATTTGTCTTGTTTTTTTGCAGTACTGAGGCTTGAATCTAGGGCCTCCACGTGAAGCTACATCCCCAGCCCACTTTTATTTTATTAGTACATGTTTGCAGAGCGCAGTGATTACATTCACACGTATGTAACACACTTTGTTTTTACCTCCCCTCCCCCCCTTCTTTCCTGGCTGCAGTTTTAGCACAGGTGCTGCCGCGGTGAGCACACGGCGGCACTTTTTTTCCCACCCTTCCTCCCTTATTTTCACTTTTTGAGACAGGATTTTGTTAAATTGCTAAATTGCCCAGGCTGGGCTTGACTTTGTGATCTTCCTGCCTCTGTCTCCCAGAGTGCTCGGATTACAGGCACGTGCCACCATGCCTGGCTAAGACTATTTTTTTACATGACAATAGATATGGAAAGTCTTGATAAACTACCATGTGTTACGCATGTTATTAATATTATTTAATGTTGTATTCTACCCTGAAATAGTACATGCTTTATGTGTGTTCAGATAAATCGAATTGTATACATTTATTCCTTGGGGAGAACATCTAGTTATTTTAATAAAAGTATAACATTTACAACTGGGCATAGTGGTACACACCTTGTAATCTCAGCATTCAGGGAGCTGAAGCAGAGGGACTGCTGTGAGTTCAAGACCAGCCCGGACTACATAATGAGATCCTGTCTCAAAAATAAACCACAAGCTGGGTGTGGTGGCGCACACCTGTTCATCCCAGCACTTGGGAGCTTGAGGCAGGAGGATCATTGAGAGTTCAGAGACCAGCCTGGGCAACAAAGTGAGCCCAAGGCCAGCCTGAACTGCAGAGCAAGACCCTGTCTCAAAAAGACAAAAAACAAAAATAAAAACAAAAACCAAAAAAGCCCTGCAAAACAAAAACAGCCCAGACAGGTCCACCTACCAGAACTGTTTTATTTCCTGACTCCAAAATTACAAACAAAAGTAAAAGTACTTTCAATGAAAAAAATACTATGACCAGAGTATTGCAATACTATAATTGCAAAAATACACTATGATTGGAGTCGGGCATGGTGGCGCACAGTTTAATTCCAGCACTTGGGAGGCTGAGGCAGGAAGATAGCCATTAGTTCAAGGCCAGCCTGCGCTACACTGCAAGCCCGAGTCTCGAGTCGAACAACCAAACAACCAAACAAAATACTACACTTCAATATCATGACAAATCGAGGAAGGCTGACTAAGAGGTTGACACGAAGAGATAGTGAGAGACATGGTAGAAAGAGGAGAGACAGGGAGAAAGAAGGCAGCAAGGAAGAAAAGATGGACACCGTAAAACAGGGAGGGTAGGAAGGAAGAGGAGGGAAATAGAAGACAACAGTGTAGTACACGTGCAGAAGCACTGACAAAAACACCTACACTGACACCATGTGTGAGACAAATCACCAAGAAGGACAGGAACACAAGCGAGACTCGGGAGGAGCCCACGCAAGAGCAGCTCTGCTTCTGCTCTTCTAGCGCCCCGAGCTGATCTAAGACAACCGAGGATGCGCGGGGCGTGGTGGCGCAGCCCGCGCCCGAACTGCACAGCGAGGCCTCAGAAAGACAAGAAAAGAAAAAAGGCAAACGAGCACACCGCCTGCTGGTGCCGCGCGAGTAAGTGGGTGAATTCAGCCGAGGGCCAGATTCCCACCGCTGGGCCTTTTTGAGACAGAGTCTCACTAGCCTTGAGATCACTCTGTAGCCCAGGCTGGTCTTGAACTTGCAAGGATCCTCCTGCCTCAGCCTCCCGAGTGCTGGGATTACAGGTGTCCGCCACCACGCCCAGCTCCAACCACTTGTTAAGTATCACCCGCCCTAGTTATGGATAATGAAAGAAAAAGTAATAAATACCAAGAGAAAACAAAGAATTCTGAAAATATAATTTAAATATAATAAGCAATTTTATGTAATACCTTGCATATTAATATATTTACTGTAGTTGTTATAATGTATCTTACAATAAATAATCTTATCCTCATAAACTAAAACAAAAGTATTTAGAAAGATCATTAAAGCAGATCAAGAATTTTAAGAGTTCTAAGCAAGACTTTAAATCAAGGCACTACGAGTTGGCATGGTACACACCTATAATCCCAGCGCTTGGGAGGCTAAGCCAGGAAGATTGCTATGAGTTTGAGGCCAGCCTGGGCTACACAGACGGTTCAAGCCAGGCCTGAACTACACAGCAAGACTGTCTCAAAAAAAAGAAAAGACAAGAAAGTCAATTATAGACAATCTACCAAATCCTAAAGATTTACAAATCTATTCTGTGCAAAAGGCTGCTTAAAATGTGATTCACACACATACTTTCAACCATGAAAGTTATGTCCACTTTTTCTTTTGAGTGTGCTACATCACCCTATGAAGGTATCAGGCACACAGAAGTCACAAGTTCCCTGATAAATGGAGAAATCATTCTCCTTTCAATTTTTTACTTTTATTAATATCATAGCCATTCATTCACAAATCACCAAGAGTGCTTTTTGGAGAACTGGCTGATTCTAGGCTTGAGACAGGAAACATGCAGGATTAACCTGGAGCACCGAGTCAGGTAAGAAACGGAAGAAGCCATGGAAGTTGAAGCGCATCATTTCAGCAGGGTTAGGAAATTGACTTCTGGAGGCAAAGAGTAGACACTGCGTCCAGACAGGAGTAATAATTTATTATAATGCAAAGAAATGACCTGAGAGCAGCAAGTAGGCGATTCAAGCCTATCCTGTATGAACTGAACTTCAGGGTAACTAGGTGATAGAGCTTCACTGCTTTTGTCTGGTGTTTTTGAGGCAGGGCCTCATGATGTAGCCGACGCTGGCCTAGACTTGAGATGATTATCAAGGAGAAAGCCTCCCGACAGACACGCCTGCTACGCATTGTGCAGTATTCTTGCTGTATATAAAACACATGGAACAAAGCCTCTGTTTCTAACCAGCACTTCATACAACATACGGGGACAGATGAACATGTCACCTGATACCGCAGGGATGTGACCAGCAGAATTCAAAACGTGGAAACCCATTAGGACAAATGATCAAATTACTTTTTCTTCCAACAAATAAATTGCAAGGAAAATTGATGGAGGAGTAATTTAAGAAGAGAATGAAAAGATATATCAATAAATAGTGGGGCTGGGTATATAACTCAGTGGCACAAGTACCTGCCTGGCAAGCACAAGGTCCTGAGTTCAATCCCCAGTACCAAAAAAATAAATAAGTAGATAGTGATGTATAGACTTTTACTAGGATCCTAATTCAAATAAATAAACTAGTCATGATTATAAGATAAGAAGTAAAGTTTGAACACTGAGAGAATATTGGATGTTATGCAATCATTATTGAATCAGTTTTGGTATGAGTATTGTTACCTTCAAAAACAGTCTATAGAGGGGCTGGTGACTTAGCTCAGAGGCATAGTGTCTGCCAGGCAAATGCAAGATCCTGAGTTCAAATCCCAGTCCTCCCCCCGCAGAAAAAGCAAAAAACAAACAAACAAAAAAAACCAGACTATGACAGACACTGAAATATGACCAGATAAAATAATTTGGAATACATAATGTGTAAGACTAAATATAAATCAAGACTGGCCATGAGTTTAATTATTAAAGGCGAGTAATGGGTAGACATGCATTCATTTTCTTTACTTTTTATGTATTTTAAATTTCTCTTAATAAAAAATAATTTTAGGGGCTGGACACCACTGTATGTGCCTATAATTCCAGTTACTCAAGAAACTAAAGTGGGAGGTTTGTGAATTTGTGGCCACCCTGGGCAATTTAGCAAGATACTGCCTCAAAAACAGTTTTTTTAAAAATGACAAGCCTATCTACACTAGTTAGTGATTGCTGTACTGTATTGTACTATTTCTTTTTCTGAAGTTCAGCTTTAGAATATGACTTATAGATTTCTAGGTGCTAATTCAGCTTTTATGTAAAAGCACAGACACATGTATATTTTAAAATGGAACCAACGATGAATAACTTCGCTGTTACCAACTCAGTGAGTCAGGCCAACATCTAAACCATACAAATACATTATGTTTGAAACAAAGCCATGTTTGTCATTTGTATTTTAATAATGGACAAGCAGAATATACATATATTCATATTCATTTCCTGCTTGCAGACTCCAGAATATTTACAGTGAAATTAGACACCCACCTACAAGAAAAATCACAGCTGAACTATCCACTCCTAAGTATGATGCTACAAACTTGATAGTTTCATTAGAAAACCTAATTTAAAAAAACTACTTTTTTTTCGAGACAGGGTCTTGCTATGTAGTTTAGAGGTTTTTTTTTCCTTTTGGTACCAAGAATCGAACTTAGGACCTTGTGCTTGCCAAGCAGGTGCTTGTGCCTGAGCTATATCCCTGGCCCAGAGTGGCTTTTGAATTCACTATGTAGTTCAGCTCAGTGATCCTCCTACCTCAGTCTTCTGAGTGCTGCGATTACAGGTATGCACCATCATGCCCAGCCTTAATTTTCAAGTGAAACTAAACTACTCTAGAGAAGAGACTTAAGATATTTATTATTAATAGCAATATATGGACTCTTACTAAGATTCTTATTTATTTATTTGTCTGTCTGTTTGTTCTGTCTTTTTTTTTTTTCTTTGGCGGTACTGGGGATTGAACTCAGGACCCTGCGCTTGCTAGGCAGGCACTTATTCCACTGAGCTATATCCCCAGCCCCCTGTTCTGTCTTTTTGAGACAGGGTCTCTCTATACAGATCAGGCTGGCCTTGAGCTCACTTTGTAACCCAGGCTGCTCTCGAACTTGCAACAATCCTCCTGCTTCAGTCTCCTGAGTACTGGGAGTGCTGGGATTAGAGTCATGCACCGCAACACCCAGCTAAGATCCTGATTTAAATAAACCATTAAAAATTATGAGGCAAGTGGTAAAGTTCCAATAGTGACGGGATATTTTAAAAAACAGCAAAAGTGGGGTATGCTGGGTTAGCCTCCACTATGCAACATGGGTTTAAGTCACTGAAGATAATCTTAAAACTTCTTGGTAATTTTTTTTTTTCAGACAGGGTCTCATTGTGTAGCTCAGGCTAGCTTTGAACTCACTATGTAGCCCATGTTGGCCTTAAAGTTGCAGCTATACTCCTGCCTCAGCTTCCTGAGTGACAGGAACACAAACACTATGCCCAATTGGTAATTTAATTTTTAGATTTCTCACTTGTCCATTTCAGTTTAAATATGAAGAAATGCTAAGGAGCTTATCCAGACTCACAAGACTGAGACTGAAGCCAAGGTTAGCTGGTTATCTAGTTATCTTTCCTCTGAATTGCTGATAAACAAAGGTTTTCTTCCTCTCCCAAGAATGACAGAGTTGGGGCTGGGGGTATAGCTCAGTGGAATAAGCGCTTGCCTAGCAAGCGCAGGGTCCTGAGTTCAATCCCCAGTACCGCAAAAAAAAAAAAAAGAATGACAGAGCTGGTGTCTTTAAAATAACTGTCAAAGCCTGGAGTGGTGGCACATGCTTATAATCCCAGCACTTGGGAGGCTGAGGCAGGAGGATCACTGACTTCATAAAGTCAATTAGAGTAACACTCAGACAGTCATTAGTATTCATGGCCAAGGCCTTACAAGATGACACACTCTGATGTGAGTGACCTTCACACAACTCTGCAGCTGAGTATCTTTATTTAATTTACTTATTTAGTCAGTCAGTCAGTCAGTCAGTCAGTTTTTTTGAGATAGGGTCAGGCTGCAGTCAGTGAGTCAGTCAGTCAGTCTTTTTGAGATAGGGTCAGGCTGCAGTTCAGGTTGCCCTTGAGCTCACTACAAGCCCAGGCTGGTCTTGAACTTGCAATGATCCTCCTGCCTCAGCTTCCCAAGTGCAGGTGTGCACCACCACGCTTGGCAATGGAGCTGAATATCAGTTAAGGTGTCATAGTTTGGGTCTTGACTGTCTCCAAAGGTCTGTATGTTAAAAGCTTTGTCCTCACAATAGCACAGCTGCCTAGTGGTGCAGCCTTCAAGAGGCAGGCTCTGGGGAGGCCTCGCTTGGGTCCCTGGGGGCTGCCCCAGGGGCCCAGTTCACTTCCCTTCTTCTGCTTTCTGCTCCCAGGGTAAGCAGTTTGCTCTGACCTGTGCCCCTCCTTGCCGTCAAGGTCCTGCACCCCTGCCATCCTGCATACTCATCAGAGGTCAAACAGCAGTGCTACTGATCACAGGCCTCTAAGCCACCAACCAAATGAACCTCTTTTTTTTAAATTTAAATTTTATTTTACTTTGTTTTTTTTTTCGAGACAGGGTCTCACTATGCAGTTCAGGCTGGTCTTAAGCTCACTTTGTAGCCCTGGCTAACCTCAAACTTGCAATGATCCTGCTGCCTCAGCCTCCTGAGTACTGGGAGTACAGGTGTGCACCACCATGCTGGGCTCTTATTTTAAATTTATTTAAGTTTATTGTTACAATTTAGGAATATACAATGACCATATTCACCAAGGGAATTTGTGCCTGTACACAATATACCTTGATTTCACCTTTTCCCTCCCCTCTCATTTCCCTCCCCTCCCTTCAACTTCTCTTACCCTCCTTATTCACAAAGCTTTGTTTCCATTTTATCCTTTTTATATTTTTCTTTTCTCTTCCTTTTCCCATCCCCCTCCCTTTCAATTACTCATATTAAATGAATCAATATTTGTAGAGGGCTTAAACGATGCCTAGATCATAGTAAAAGCTTTGTCTTTATTAAATAAAGAATAAATTCATGCATATTTTATAAACAGATACACAAGAATAACCTGAAAACTATAGCATAGAACTTCACTGTGAGCTCTTTTCTTTCTAAAATCCATTGCAGGGCTGGGGATGTAGCACAGTGGCAGAGCGCCTGCCCAGCGTGCCTGAAGCCCTGGACTTGATTCCTTGGACTGCCAGGAACTTTCTTCTTCTTCTTGTTTCTCACTCTGGTTCTGGAGATCAGAACCGGAAGCACATGAACCAAGTTCTCTATCACTGACTTGTACTTGCAGCCCCTAAATTTCCAAGGAATGCCTTCATCTTTGAAAAAAAATTTCCCCTCAGAAACTATAACTTTTTAAAAAAGAATGATAGTATCATAACCATAAAATAAAATCCTGATTTAGACATATTTTAAAATAAGGGCCAGGGATATAGCTCAGTGGCAAGAACCTGCCTGCCAAGTGTGAGATCCTGAGTTCAATTCCCTGTTCCAACAAAAAAACAAATAAGGGGCTGGGGATATAGCTCAGTGGAATAGGCGCCTGACTAGCAAGTGCAGGGTCCTGAGTTCAATCCCCAGTACCGCAAAAAAAAAAAAAATAATAAAAATAAATAAATAAAATAAATAATCCTTACCTTTCCAAGGTTTTCTTGTTCAGCAATATTTTTGGTGTACTGTTCCCTAGGGAGTCAATATAATGATTTAGTTTCAATTTATTTCCATTGATTTAATCATCAAACTAAATTATACACTAATATATCTATTTAAATATATTAGGCAATATATTTTAGGATATTGGAATCAGAATGAAAGCTACTATCAAATTCTTTTGTTTTTTCCCATCTTTAGTCACTTCTAGTAAATAGTAATTTAGGCAAAAAAAAAATGATGGCAAAACACTGCCTAGAACATTAAGAGAAATACAATGTTAAGTACTGTTTCTTTGTTTGTTTTGGGTTTTTGAGACAGGGTCTCGCTACGCAGTACATGCTGGTCTAAAACTCACTACCAACCCGGGCGTGGTGGTGCACACCTGTAATCCCAGCACTCGGGAGGCTGAGGCAGAAGGGCTGGTAAAAGCCTAAGGCCAGCCTGGGCTACAAAGTGAGCTCAAGGCCAGCCTGAACTGCATAGTGAGACCCTGTCTCAAAAAGACAGAAAAAAAAATCCTCACTATGTAGCCCAAGTTGGCCTCAAACTCATAGTAACCCTCTTATATCAACTGCCTCAGTGCTGGGATTGTAGGCATGTGCTACCACACCCCGCCAAACTTTTTTTTTTTCCAGCTGAACATTTTAAATAAGATCTAATTTTGCAATTCTCCTTCAAGGAAGTCATACAAGAAAAAAACTCTCACAATGAATATAAAAGCAAACATTGTTTACTTCACCAATGTGAACAGTGAAAATCTGAAAACTAAATGTCTAAAGATGGAGAAATGTTTATGGTATAACCATTCAAAAGAATAATATAGAATTGTAAAAAAGAATAAAGTAGATCTACAAATACTGAAGTGGAATTTTAGGTATGTTATTAAAAGAAAGTTGTATAACTGCAGAGTTGTGTGATAGTTTGGCCTTATCTTTCTATACACACACATACGCACATACACTCAAGCACATTTCTGGGGCACTTGCTCACACATACACGGAGATGCACAGATGTGTGTCAGCAAACACAGGGGAAAGAACAAGCCATACTGCACTGCAGTGTTACCTACGGACAGACTTTGTGAAAGCCTGAGAAGTGGCAATGTGGGCAGCACCCCATCTCTGTACATGCTACTGCCTGATGACTTTCTGTTTTTTTCAGGTATTCCTTTTATAAGCTAAAAAATCCCCTGTGAGTTTTAATGTAAAAATAAGAAACATAAATAATCTTGAATTTTGTTCTTTAAGTAAAAGCATATTGTCATAATGAATAAGACAAAAGTGAGATTTAACTTTTTTTTTTGCGGTACTGGGGATTGAACTCAGGACCCTGCACTTGCTAGGCAAGCGCTTATTCCACTGAGCTATACCCCCAGCCCCAAAAGTGAGATTTAAAGTTGGTGACAGTGACCAAGTCTGAAGGATGAGCTCAAAGGAATACATGACAGAGTGTAAGAGAGATTTTAGACTTTATAATCTGACTTTTTTTCTGTGTAAAACTACACTGTAATAGTTAAGAAGGATAAAATGATAGAAAAATCGAGAATCTAAGGAATTATAATCCACTAAAGGGAAAACATAGCAACGTAACGCAAAGATGTCTCTGCTGCCAACTCCGCAGGCCCTTACAGAGCTGATATGAAGGCAAAATCTGCACAGGAATGAAGAAAAAATAAACATGGACCTGATGAACTTTCATTTCGTATTTAAAATTTATTAGACACTAAGTCAAACTGCTTGCCATTCCAGTTTTCCAAAGGAAAACAAATAGGAGCATATACATTCACTTATTACTCAAGAAGAATGTACGGTGATGGCTCAGATACCTCGATATAGCTCACTTATTACCCTAGGCCTGATAGTTGTTCAAACTGAGCATTTTCATTTATATAAAAGAAACAGGAGCCAGGAGTGGTGGTGCACACCTGTAACCCGAGCACTTGGGAGACTGAGGGGGGAGGATTGCTGCAAGTTTGAGGCCAGGCTGGACTACACAGTGAGTTCAAGCACAGCCTGAACTACACAGCAAGACCTTGTCTTAAAAAAAAAAAAGGAGCCAGGGAATTAGCTCAGTGGCACAGTGTCTGCCTGGCAAGCACAAAGTCCTGAGTTTAATTCCCAGTACCAAAAAAAAAAAGATCACAGGTACCTGTGTTTCAAATAGAAAATGAGACACAGAACTGGTCTCCAGAGAGACTCATGCTACATAAAACCCTGACCAAGTGCTGCACATACATTATACTCTCCTGATTTTCTTGTTCTCTTTATCTTACAGATGATGAACTGATTGCCCAAGGTCAACAAATTTTTCAACTTGAAGCAATCCTCCTGCCTCAGCCTCCCAAGTGTTGTGATTACATACATGCATCACCACACCTGGCTGAAACTTAATTTCTAAAAAACAACTTTTTTTTTTTGAGACAGGGTCTTGCTATATTATATTGTTCAGGGTGGCCTTGAACTCACCTCCAATGATCCTCCATACTGGTCTCAAACTCACAGTAATCCTCTTGCCTCAGTCTCCCATAAAACTTTTTTTTTTTGTCTTTTTGAGGTAAGACTATGCAGTTCAGGCTGGCCTTGAGCTCACTTTGTATCCTAGGCTGGCCTTGAACTTGCAACAATCCTCCAACCTCAGCCTCCTGAGTGCTGGGATTATAGGCGTGGGCCAAGCATGCCCGGTAAGATGCTCAATTTCTTGGATTCCTTTTTCTATCATTATTAATGCACATGCCACTCATGATCTCAAGTGCAATCTCCAGTATATATGAATTTTTTCTCTGAGCTCTTACTGGGTGGTAAAAGTAAAATATTTGACTTGTGAAGAAGGGCAAAGAAAGCTTACCTTATTTAATTACTGTGTTTTATTTTACAGCTAGTAATTTTTTTTTTCCAAGTTCTGGGATTGAATCCAAGGCTTTCACACTGAGCTACACCCCCACCCTTTTTATTCTGAGATCTGGTTATGCTAAATTACTAAGATGGCCAGGGCTGGGTTTGAACCTGCAATTCTCCTGCTTCAGGCACCCAGAGTCCTGGAATTACAGGCATGTGCCCACACACACGAGCCAATAAATTTAATTTTTAAAGCAGGAGTTGATTTTTTACAGTATGCCACAAGCTAAGTTTACAAAAAAATGCCCGTATAAGGACTAAGCAGTATCTACACACCCTTCTCTGTTTGAAGGCTGGCAGACTGCAATCACATAGTTTCTAGCAAAAAATTCAGTCATCACACGACACAATTAGCATGGAGGGCTTAAAAGAAAGAGCAACGCTAATGCGTATAAAATACACATCTTCTGGGGAAGCAAGGGGTGCAGGACTAGTGTGCAGCAGCTGTAAGAGTTTGCTGCAGGAGATGAACAAGTTTTAGAAACATACGGTGGTGATGACTTATAGCATTTTAAATATAATTCATGCCACTCAATTGAATGCTTAAAATGGCTAAAGTGGAGAATTTTATGTTATATATGTTTTACCACATTTGAAAAAGCAAGCAAGAAATAAAATTACATATATTGTCACTTAGTAAGCAGGGTTGGAATAACCGGAAGATGCTCAGTAAGATTTAGTACTATGCCGGGAATGGCGGGCACGCCTATAATCCCAGCACTCGGGAGGCTGAGGCAGGAGGATCATTGAGAGTTCGAGACCAGCCTGGGCTACAAAGTGAGCTCAAGGTTGGCCTGAACTGCATAGGGAGACCCTGTCTCAAAAAGACAAAAAAAAAAAAAAAAAGTCCTAAAATATATCTTACAATCTACTTAAATACTCTAAATTTGCATAATCTCAAAGATTTAGTTCTAAAATGTATCTTATTTTTAATTTTTTTGGGTGCCAGGGATCAAACTCAGGACCTTGTACTTGGCAGGCAGGTGCTTGTGCTGCTGAGCTATATCCCTGGCCCTAAAATGTATCTTAGAATCTACTTAAACATACATACAAATATTCAACATACAAAGTAACTCAATATGAAAACAGAAGTACTCCTTGCCTGATTGCCTTCCTTTTTTCCTGTTGATCAGAAGAAACATAGGCTTTCATCTCTTCAGTAGCACGATGAAGTTGAACTTCTAGGTTCTAAATGGAAAGACAACTTTCAGAGAGGGCTCTAAATTTTTTTTTTCTGTCTTTCTGAGACAGGGTCTCACTATGCAGTTCAGGCGGACGTTGAGCTCACTATGTAGCCCAGGCTGGCCTCGAACTCACAATGACCCTCCTGCCTCAGCCTCCCTAGTGTTGGGATTACAGGCATGCGCCACCACGTTGGCTTAAAAGAGAAGTCTCTGATACAGGAAAAACTCAGAAAGGTTTCTGATCTACTTCCTTTGTCTTACCTTAATCATACAATTTGTATAATGGTATTTACTTTCTTCTTGAAGACATTCCTCACGGAGTCCTCTAACTTCCTACAATATATAATTTTAAGTGGGCAACATTACTGAAAGAGTAAGACAGATGCAGAGAGAATGACTTTAAATATACAACAAAAGAGCCACCAGGAGAAACTTCTTCTTGTGCAATTTTAAATCGTTTAAGAGAATAGGTTGAAATCTTTTGTATTGTTACGTTAGTCATGTATTAAATTCTATACACATCCAGTGCTGCCCTAAGTGCTGGGGCACGCAGGCCTTGCTCCCGCTGAAGCGCAGGAGACAGGAGGCCACCGGAACCAAGGACTCCGTCAGCCGGGTCTCTGAGATGGGGGTCAGGGCTGTGGAGAAAAGTCGGCGAAGGCCGAGACCGAGGCGGCAGGCGGGGGAGAGGGGAGCGCGGGGGTGGCCGGGTAACACGAGGGTGACCGGGAGCATGAGGGTGACCAAGGAGGCCCTCAGGAGTGGGGCAGGTTCACTGAAAGCTGCAAATGAAAGGAGAGAGCAGGGAGGGAGTCGGGGAGGAGCACCCCAGGGGAGGACGGGTGAGCAAAGGCCTGGAGGGGCAGAGGGCCTGGCTGGCGGAGCTCAGGAAGAAGCCCCGTGGCTGAAGCGCACGCGTGGAGCAGTCACAGACAGTAAGGGAATGAGGCAGGTAGGGCCTGGAACATCAGAGTTTGCAGGGCGGGTTTTATTTGATTTTTGGATTTTATTTTAAATACAAAAGGAAGCAACGGAGGGGAACTACATTTGAAACAGGTTTCTCTGGTGGCTCCTTGGAGAATAAACTCAGGAAGACAGGCAAGGTAGTAGGAGAGGGCTGGGGATATAGCTCAGTGGAATAAGCGCTTGCCTAGCAAGTGCAGGGTCCTGAGTTCAATCCCCAGTACCGCAAAAAAAAAAAAAAAAAAAAAAAAAAAAAAGGTAGTAGGAGAGGTGGTCACTGTGGGTGCGCAGGTAAGGGACAGCAGATGCTGGGCGCTGGCCATCGTGGCACGGGGGAACAGTCACACAATGACCTCAGGAGCTTAGGAGACAAGCTAGGAAATGATGATAGAGATTTGGGAATCTTTTGACCCGGCTATAGTAAAAATGTGCAGTTTTTGCCCAACAGGCTTGTTGTGGTTAAACTATTGTAACAAAACTCTTCTTACCTGCTCTAATTGGGACCGACTGCTTTCAAGGCCTGCTGCACAGCTATCGTACTGGGATTTCTTCTCGTCACATCCCTGGGTTAGCTCCTGGTGTGAAAGGGCAAACGGCCAAGTGAGGGCCAGCGAAGGGCTGAGGGGTGGTGAAACAGCGTGCGCCCTTGTCGGTCTGGTAACTTGAGTCTAAGCTCCTTGGCACGCTGACGAGTTATTTATACCCTGAGCGACATCTGAGAATGATGACAGATGGAGGTGCTGATAAGAATCGTAGGGGCAGTCTGCTCCCTGGGCTGGAGATGCAACGTGAAGGAGACAGCCAAAGGCTCTTCCCCTTAGTAACGCTCAGACAAGTAAACAAGCTGTTGAGAGCTACGTGTGGATGGTGACACCGGGGACAAATGCAAGGTGTACAGGAGCACACGGGACTCTCACAGACCTAATCCGGCTTTGGGCTCAGCGGAGACAACTTCCTGGAGAAACCGATACCTGAGCTGAACATAGAGGATTAGTAAGGACTGCTGATGGGAAGGTGAGCAAGGAGAAGGGGGTGTTTTCTAAAACAGGAACAACACTATGTATAAACGCAGAGAACCCGAACCGCCAAGGAGGGTGCAGCAGCTACTCTCGCTGGGGTGTCTGGGAAGTGCTACCGGGGCCTGATGAAAAGAACGTCACAGATGCGCGGGCATTTGGACTGGGCCCCTGACAACAGCTAAATCTTACCACAGGGCCATGAAGGAGACATTGCTACTGCCACATAATGCTTGGAGAACATTCAGAAAGGCCACATACCTTGCCAAAGATTATACTCTGGAAAGGAGTGGAGTCAGAATTTAGTCAGAGTTTAGGTATTTTCCTAGTTTCAAAGGTTACTCGTATAATATTTTGAATGAGATAATATGAAAATCTGCTATAAACACCTAGAATTATGATTTGGTATCTGCAAATATTTGATAAGGTAGAACAAATATATTTTTAAATCCAGAGATGAACTGAATTCTCAGGGAGGTAAGAGGAATCACCAGGGCCAGAAGCAAGGGCTGACACACAGTGGCTGGGCGCACTGTAGCAGGGCAGTCCGGCTTGGTGGGAGAAATCTTAATGTTCAGCCAGCAGAAGAAAAGCCTCTGGCCTACACACAGTAGGAAGCTGTAAGAGAAGACCTATGCCTTTACTGCAGTAAATCCAAGCCACTTGCAACCTGGGAACTAGCTTGTGACCACAGCTAACACCCACCTGAGAGGGACCTTGGTTTCCCAGCAGTGTCCTAGAAAGGGCAGAGTGACCATGGGTGGGTAAGGCACTGTCCAAGTGCTCCTGCGCTGCGGTGACCAGCACAGCACCAGGGGCTGTGGGGAAACGGGGTGTGGCTCATGTACTGACATAACCGACAACTCTCAACGGTGACAGTCACACACACCCTCTGTAGGATGAGGCTGCTTGCTTAGGAAGTTGTTGGGCCTCTTAATGAGATGAAGATGCCACAGTTGATGAAAGCTTCTCTGGCCTACGTGGTCAAGGACATCAGCATTAAATTATCTCCAATTTTGCGATGTTTCTAAAACACCTGGCAGAATAATGGCAAAACCACTTGGGAGGTGTACACTCCATCCCAGCTGCCAGGACCCATGAGACAAAACCCTGCTAAAGGTAAGCTCACAGTCTCAAAGCAGAGGTCTTAATATAAGGAAACAACTGATCTATTAGGCATAAAATATAACAAGATATAAACAGCAGGGTTAGCCCTCAAAGAACTCTGATACTATACATAATGCGACAGCCAGGCGTGGTGGCACACGCCACCTAATAATGCTAGCACTCAGAAAGCTGAGACAGGAGGATCTTTGTGAGTTCAAGACCAGCCTGAACTGCATAGTGAGACCCTATGTCTCACACACACACACACACACACACACACACACACACACACACATACAAAAAGACAAAAACCCCAGAAACAGAATAAACATATGTAACTTGTATCTAGTAGGAATGGATGGACACAAACTGAAAAAAAAATGGGGGGGAGGCTACGTGAAGCTATCACATAGAACGTTCCCAGAGCGAATGTTGTGTGGTTTGGATCTGGACCGCCTCCCACCAGCCTGGTGTGTTCAGAGTTGGGGCTTTGGAAAGTGACAGTGTCGCGGGGCACCGCACTCGCTGGGGCGCCATGCACCAGGCTCGGAGCTGACTGCTCTTGAGGCGTGACCCAGAAGGGCATAACCCGCAGCTCGTCCCTTCTCGCCGGCTTTCTCGGTGCTACATGTTGAGCACCTTTTCCCCCTCCACGCCTCACTGCGCCCCACGTCTGCCACAGAGCAGGCTGGCCGTGGACTGAAACTGCGACCCCAAATCAAGCTCTCCTTTAAGTTGTGTGTTTAGGGTGTTGTGTCTCAGCAACCAGGACAGTGACTAAGATGTAACAAAAGACATGAGACACAAATTCTAGGAGAGTAAATAAAACCAAGCCTCCACTGAGATTATACGTAATGAAATTGGGACACCACCAAAGATAGATGAAAAATAATATAAAACCTATAACCTATAAATAAATGATAACTTGACAGCAGAACCCTTCAACACAGTAAGAGAAGATAGTAAAAAAAAATTTTTTTTCTGACCAAACTATTATTTAATTTACAAAGAAAAAGAAAGGATGGATAACTTACTATAATGATCCTTTACAGAAACAACTAATAAAAGAAAATAAAACAAAATTGAATTTCAAGGTGAAGGAAACTAGATTCATGAGAAAGGAATAAAACACAGTAGCACTGATAAATAATGTCAAGGGAAATAAATCGGTTGAGTTAAGAACTGCATGATTTCTCTTGTATGAGAAACCAAAAATATAAATAAAGAGCAAAATAAAAGTTAGGTAACAGGAAACAGGGCGAGAGATCTTTTGTAAAAGGTAACAGCTGGAGGGAGGGAGTGAGGAGGGGAGGGCAGGGCAGGGCAGGGCAGGGCAGGGAAGGGAAGGGAAGGGAAGGGAAGGAAAGAGAAAGGAAGGGATGCATTAATTACTAGTATGCACTACAGACATATACTGATAAAAGTTTAAATTAAAAACAAATACCAAACATTGCTATGTGGTAAACAGACATAGGAAATGATTAAATAAAGTTGTGATTGTAGGACAACTACTTTTACAGGCATGGAAATAGGAGGGGAATAAAATGCCAGAGGCTAACAACATACTTATAAGGCAGGAGAGGGTGTTAAATTATTCTATGGTTCCCCTTTTGCTGGGAAGATGCTGATTAACTTTAGACTTTGTTAAGTCTCAATTGTATGTGCAGTAAATTATATCAGAATCGAAGCAGAGGACAGAAAAGTAAGAAGGGTTTTGGTTGGCTTGTTATGTGGGGTGAGTGGACTATCAGGTTCTAGTCCTGTGCCCTTTTTATCCTCACAATTAACACAAAATGAAAAATGAAAAAGAAAAAGAAAAAAAGGGTTGGTACAATGCAAGGAAGAAAAGAAGATATTAAGCAAAGAAAGAGTACAATA
Organism: Dinomys branickii; assembly: GCA_004027595.1. Classification (NCBI taxonomy): domain Eukaryota; kingdom Metazoa; phylum Chordata; class Mammalia; order Rodentia; family Dinomyidae; genus Dinomys; species Dinomys branickii. Next base: position 3,679 of record PVLD010002577.1, on the reverse strand, counting down.
ATAAAATGTACAATAAATAAAGAGTACAATAAAATAAAATAAATAAAATGTACAAAACAGAAAACAGCAGGGTGTGATGGCACACACCTGTAATCCTAGCATTCTGGGAGCCTGAGGCAGGAGGCTCATCAAGTTTGAGCTCAGCCTGAGTAACCTATAAAAAAACTAAAAAGGGACTGGGGATGTAGCTCAGGGTAAAGGCCTTGGGTCCAATCTCAGTACCTCATCAATCAATCAAAATAAAACAAGAAAAGAAGAAGCTTAAATTTATCAAAAACCAGGGTAATGCCAAGTATGTGGTACACACCTGTAGTCCCAGAACTTGGGAGGCTGAGGCAGGAGGATCACCACAAACTGGTGGCTAGCCTGGACTACACAGTGAGTTCAAGCCAGGCTAAGCTATACAGTGACCCTGTCTCAAAACCAAACCAAATCAAACCAAGATAAATGGAAATTGAGACTAAATGCACCAATTAAAAGACAGATTTTCAAAGTAAATGTAAGAAACCACACCCACACCAAATCCACTCATGTGCTTTGTTTTGCTTTTTGGCACTGAGGGTTCAGCCACCCAGGGCCTTTGCACAGGTTGGGCTTGAACTTTCAGTCCTCTTGCCTCTGTCCCAGCATGCTGGGACACGCCCTGCTAACCAGCTCAGCTGTACGCTGCTTATGAGGTATGTGCAGAACAAAACTAAGGACACAGAGAGCTAGAAATGTACAAATAAAATGATACACCTGCAATGCTGAGCGTGACAAAGTCGACTTACTTTTTTTTGGTACCAGAAATCGAACTCAGGACCTTGTGCTTGCCAGGCAGCTGCCTATGACGAGCTATATCCCTAGACCTTCTAATTTTATTTAAAATACCTTTTTTTTTTTTTTTTTTGTCTTTTTGAGACAGGGTCTTGCTACGTAGTCCAGGCTGGCCTTGAACTCACTTTGTAGCCCAGGCTGGTCTCGAACTCACAACGATCCTCCTGCCTCAGGTGGGATTATAGGCATGTACCACCACACCCGGCTAAATACCTACTTTACTAGTAGGCAAAATAAGCCTTTGAGATAAAAAACATTACCAGGAGTAAAGAGAATTAAAATTAAAGATAAAACATATACTTTACGAGGCAGCTTCTGTTTTAAATCGGGAAGGTTGGTGTGATAAGGTACACATAACATGTAATGTATCATCTCCACCACTTTATTTTTTGTACCAGGAATCAAACTCTGGACCTCACACTTGCCAGGCAGGCCCTGTGCCGCTGAGCGACATTCCCGGCCCACCTTCATTTTTAAGTGCATAATTCAGTGGTATTAAGCTCATTCATAAATTACTGTGCAGCCAATACCACCACCTATCCCCAGAACTCCTCTCTTTGTTTTGCTTTTCTTTTCTTCTCCAGAACTATTTTCATTTGAAAGAGCTTCAGAACCCTGCCTATTGAACAACTCCCCACCCCCAGGAAGCCCTCAGCGTATTGAGAAGCCTGACCCTAGGAGCACACACATGGAGGGCCTTTCACTCAACAACTGGAAAACGCACATTCTTTTAAAGATAAAGTCACTAAAAAAAATTAAGTTGGTCTTAGGTCACTTCATAGCCACATTTCACCCTGACAGGTTGGGGCTGTATTTTAAAAATCCTCAAGGAAAGACAGCATGATCTAGTAAGCTGAAGCTGAATTACGCAGGCAAGACTCCAGAACATACAAGAATGCACCAGGGACTGCTGATCTCCTGAGCCTTTTCTGAGGATGTTACTACACGACACATTACAGTTGAAGAGAAGCGAGACAAGGAGCACCAAAGGACCGGCAAGGGGCGCCGGGTCTAACAGTTACAGGTCCAACCTAAAAACAAAATGGGCCAAGCATGGTGGCAAAAGCTTGTAATCCCAGCATTCAAGAGGCCGAGGCAGAAGAGATGACCATGAATTCAAGGTCAGCCTGGGCTACACAGCAAGACCCTGTCTCAAAAGACCAAACAAAAGAGAAAGAACGAAAACAAAATGGGAGCTGGGGTAACACCACAAACTGGGACAGTCACCTACCCTGACAAGGCAGGAACCCCCAACAAAGACTGCCCGGGGGAGAGAGGGAAAAGCAGGTGAAAAAACAAGCAAGCCGCTTTTCTCGTTGAAAAAACGAGAACACACTAAGGTATAATGAAGTATATTCACGTATGAAGGCAGGCACCAAGAGATACAGTACAATCAACGAAAACCAGGTGCTTGAGGAAGGGAATGGAGCAAGAAGAAAGGAAAAAGATACTAATTTCATCGTTTCTCAGAATGGGGGTTAACAGATACTACCTAAGAAATGGATGGCCTAATGGCAGAATTTTATAATGGCTGGGACAAAACCACACACACACACACACACACACACACACACACTGACTTCTACGGCTGGGACAAAACCACACACACACACACACACACACACACACACACTGACTTCTACAGGCTTCAAACCCAAGCCAAGCTAGGCGTGATGGTGCACACCTGTAATCCCAGCAGCAGGGAGGCTGAGGCAGGAGGATTGCCATGCGTTGAAGACCAGCCTAAGCTATACGAGTGAGTTCAGGGCCAGCATGAACTACATAGCAAGACTTTGTCTCAAAACAAAAGTAAAAACAAAAACCTAAAACCAAAGCCAAACATAAAATCTACCACTAAGATATGTCTGCTGGCGATGTAGCTCAGTGGCACAGTGCCTGCCTGTCAAGCATGAGGTTGTGAGTTTGATTCTTGGTACCAAAAAAAAAAAAAGGTGTATGTCTGCATATCAAGAAATATAAACAGGCTAAAATTATCCTTTAAATCAACCTTCAGGTTGTATCACATGGCAAAACCTAATTCAAGATCTATCTAAGAGATATAATTAAAATAATTTGTAAAGCCAGGCATGGAAGTGCACACCTATAATCCCAGCACTCAGGAGGCTGAGGCAGGAATATCTTTGTGAGTTCAAGACCAGCCAAGGATACAAAGGGAGCTCAATGCCAACCTGAACTGCATAGTGAGACCTTGTCTGAAAAAGACAAAAAACAATTTTTTAAAAGAAGTATAATATGTAAGATGGGTGAAACATAACAGGCAAATGTAAACAAATATATTAGGACTGATTTCTTTTTTTTTTTTTTGAGACAGGCACGATGCCTGACTTGAAACTATAGTATAAAACTACTGTGATAAAAACAGCATGGTACTGGCAAAACAAGCAAAATAAAAACAGACCCAAGGACCAGTGGTACAGATTAGAAGATGGAGAAACAACTCTAGACATATTTAGCCACCTTATCTTTGACAAAGGTGAGAAACATCTTTACAGGAAGAAAGCCTCTTTAACAAATGGTGCTGGTAAAACTAGCTTTACATATGCTGAAGATTAAAACTGGATCCATATTTTTCATCATGTACTAAACTAAAACTGAAATGGATCAAAGACCTAAATATTAAAACAGACCAGGCATGGTGGCGCTCACCTGTAATCCCAGCACTTGGGGGGCTGAGGTAGGAGGATCTCGAGTTCAAAACAAGCCTGGGCTACAAAGTGAACTCAAGGCCACCCTATCTCAAAAAGACAAGAAAAAAAAAAGTTAAAATAGAAACACTTACGGATCCGGGGAAGATGGCGACCAGGTGAGCAGCAAGGGAGCGAACCTCCTTAATAAACACCAC